>PVKM010015011.1:0-28394 GCA_004027735.1 Carollia perspicillata | reverse complement strand
TCTACTTGAAGATGCTCTTAACCAGGACAACTCAAGGAAAGGGCAAGGAGATGGAGAACTAATCATTAAAACTCTACATTCTGCCTCTTTTCATAAAAGGCTGTGGGAAAGTTCATCTGGGAATCTGTAGAGCAGCCCTTCTTTGGGGATTAACTAAAAACTGTGGTCTTGTAGTTCATTTCATTGTTCTAGGCTTTCACTTGTCTTATCTATCCAGAAGGAAATGCTTTATAATGTTGTTTGAAAGAAAAAAAGGAGTAAGTTGTGAAAGCTAAAATAGAAAACCTATGCACGTTGATAAAATGAACTTGAAAGCAATTATCACAAAAGTACACCTGAGTGTCTGTCACAGTTAGAAACTTGTGTTAAGAATACAAGACAATGAAGTGAAAAAACAGAGCAATTTATTCTATCTAAATACTAGATAGGTAGTTTAATTAAAAACATCCCATTGTTTATGCATTGAAGGACTTACTGAATTACAAATACAGCTCTTCTAGAATGTTAAAAACATAATTAGGAGTAGCCTGAAATGGGAGCACCTGTGCACTCTTCTCCGCTGATGTGCAAACAGTGTGGTCATGTAAGAAATAAAACATACTTTAAAATCATCAGTTCACATTACTGAGCAAAGCGGAGAGCATGCTAAGAAATAACTCTATTCCAGAGAGAGTGGCACATTCACTTACAGCTCTTCTAACTGAAACTAGAGTTGTCATCTCCCTTCCCCACTCACGAGTTACACCAAAGGAGTGTAGTCAGCTGGAAAACAATGAATACTTGTCTTGACTGTGCAGATTAAACCAATTTTAATAACTTAACATAAAAGCACACATCAAAAGATGCACCACACAGCATTGTTTACGTGAGGTCAAATTCTCACCTTTTTCGCATCCAGATTGGCTAACACTTACTGGGGATTGGATCTACCACTTTCAAAGTTATCTGTCTATGTGCCATAAAAGATTTCACTGAAAGTAAAGGGCTTGTTGGATACTGCACTGTATAAAGAAATATTGCTAGGCATCTATATGTGATGTTCTCTTCGCACCCTTTAAAATATACCTAACCTTTTACTTTCTCCTACTAGTCTCCCAGACTTGAGGCCATTTAAATGCTCTGCAGGACCCATGCCCCATTACTTCCAGAGACCAATTATACGAAACAGATTAAAATGCACCCATATCCCACATTAATCATTTTGCTGTAAAAACTTTGAAAGGATTTTTATAATTTTGTTTCTGAAATATTAGGCCTCAAGTAATATGCTGAATTTATAATTGACTATGATTTCCAAGTGTTCACCAAGCATGTAGAGAAATGCTTGAAGAGTGAAAATGATGGGACTAGAAACTGTTCTCAAATGCAATGACATAGTTATGATACTCTTTCTGACAACGAATGAAGCTGATGGTGTATTTTGCTTATATTTACTAATCTGGATTTTATACTACTTATAAGTTGCAAACAATATAATTGGATCACCCCCTCTAGGCCCTTGAAACTTGGAAACTCAAGTGCCTTCACTTCGTAAGAGGTGCTCCTGCCCACGTCAGCGCCACATACCATTTTCCAAAGACCTGGCACAGAAGTCCCTGGAGACTGAGCCACCAAAAACCCAACCCAAGGGTTGGGCTCTGCATAATAGTGCCAGGTCTTTTTTGGTTGGAATCTGACACTGTCTGGTCTTACAGTAAGCAGCCCACATGGAGATGGAAGGGATACCTTCTCTGAGGGCTCAGAACCCCCACAATGTCTGGTGGCTACACTTGGCTCCTTGTTTAAAACTTTTTTTCACATCTTCAAGTAAACTCCTCTTCTGAGGTCCAGCTGGACATTAGAAGTAATAATACATAATTGACCACATTCCCTCTCACCCACCTAAAAAGTTATTCAGTGGAAAAATCTTCCAGAAATATTAAATAGCCAAAACACATACCTCTTTCCATCTCACATTCAGTCCTCAAGGCTTCTCCAAGGCAACAGTTGCAGCTGATCTCCCAGGCTCCTCCCACTACCACCCTCCGTAGTACCGCCCTGTGCTAGGGCCAGAAGTCTCCAGCCCACTACTCCCAATGTGATAGTCCCACGTTCTTTATGCTGTAGGACTTTAAAAAAAATATGATCTGAAGAAAAATTGTAAATTTGTGTAGGTAAATATGACACATTGTTTTAATTTAAAATTCCAGGGAGATTTTTCAGTATTTTTCATTCTGATTTTCCTGTAGATGTTCCATTAAACCTTAAAATGAATACCTATGAGTGAAATCATATGGTATTTGTCTTCCTCTCACATGTGGAATCTAATGAACAAACTGAACTAACAAGCAAAATAGAGACAGACTCATAGATGGAGAGCAGGCTGACAGCCCTACGGTGGGAGGGCTGGGGGTGGAAGGATCGAGCATAAAGAAAAAGGGACTCATGGACGCGGGCAACAGTGTGGTGGTTGTTGCGGGGGATGGAGGTGAGAACAAGAAAGGTAAATGGTAACGGAACAGAATGCAATAAATTTTTTTAAATAGAATAAAGTGAATACTTTACATTGGGACCAAACGTTTTGCCATTTATAAGCATCTCCCTAATCTGTTCTTCCTCTTTATTCATTTAATAACAGTTGAGCTCTTTTCTGTGCCTTAAGTCCTACTGAGGGCACTGTGCTGGTGAGTAAAGTAGACGACAGAGTCCCAGGGAATAAAGAAGGCAACAGTTGCAACCCATTATGGTGACTTACGTGAGTACTTCTGCATGGCTAAACCTGTTCCACTAAAATCCAATCCCTTTTCTCCTTGTTCTGCCCACGGAGTAGGTAAACAACAGCCAATCACCACCCTCTCCAACATAGCCTTTCCGATACTCAACACAGTCGAGTGTCTTTTCTGTTGTTGTTCAAAATAAACATATTTTTCTACAAAGAAAAGATTACATTCGATGTGCACAACAAGCCAATAGAACTCCTTTGCTGTGTCACCACATTTCATTGACATAAAAATACAAAGTATGACTTCCTGTCACATTAAAAGCATAAAGGAAAAGATAGCCCCATGTGATCAACCAGTTACTTAGGCATTAATCTATATACTAATCCTGATAATGCCATTCTAAGAAAATGTACTATAATAGAACAAAAATTTTGCATCCTTGCACTAGATTACAAAAAATAACTAATAGTTCTCTATCCCTTCTGAATAATATCAGAGTACCCAGCACCCACCCCCCAAAATCAAGACACACTGTCACTGAACCACATTATTACCCCTTAAGAAGACTATAAAATATGTACATGATTCATCCATTGACATTGAGCTTGTGCCAAAACTATTAAGAGCACATATTAATAGATATCCCAAATGTGTAGGCATGACTACATAATAAAACACAAAAAGAAATTGACATTCAATATTAATTTGTCTTTTATAAATGATTAAGTAAAGCATATGCAGGAAATAAAAGGACAATATATACCCTTTTATCACAAACTGAGAGATTTTTCTTACTCTGAGCTTGTACGCAACCAGTTTAGAAATATACATAATTGCGTATGGTCAACATCATATCACTGCCAGCTCACACACTAAACAGATAACCACTGTTATTATAAAAGCGACTTCCTTGACCTCATATTTTGGTCTGGCTAGGAATTCCTGTGTTTTCCCAGATCGGCTGTTGCACAGTGCCAACCTAGTGCCATGCTCATCAATCGGTACCAGTGTAAGTGACTGGTGCCTTACAGAGCTCACTCGAAAACACACTTACATGCACATGAATAGCGCAAGTTCAAGAAACATGATCATGGTTGTTCTTGCAGGGCTTGTTAAAATCTGAAGTCTATGTGTGTTTTTCTATTATAGCTAAGGTACAGTGTGTGTTATTTGGCAGCTGAATTTGACATGAAAATATAAAAGGTTTGGGCAACCACATATTTGGAAATAGAAATCTTTCCTGAAAACATGGCTTTGGTTTTTAAACACAGCTAAATTTCTGGAAACTTCAATTTGTTAAAGACAGCCAAGACTTCAATCATATTTAACATATTCCTGGGGTTTACATATAGTGTTTCAAAGTAATAAACAACATCTTGTTTGGAGTAGCATGAAGAAAATGAGGCAAGCACTTCTTTAGAGTAAAAGCTCCACTTTTAAAAATAGTTTGGAGACTCATTCTTCTGTTGGTAAAATCACAAAACACTATTCAGCAAACAAAACATGATGAGCTCAATTCAAGTTGGTAAACATTTTTAGCTGGCTTCATTTGTAGCGAGAATTTTAATGTAACCATATCTTCAAGAATGCATCCCTTATAATGGAAACTTGAGGGGCACAATTTTTTTAATTGTTAATAAGAACAGTGGTGTCAAATTTGCACTTGAAAATCAGAAGAGATGTGATGACAACAGTAAATTGATTGTCGGAACAATTTTAAAAATCGTATTAGAGTGTACTAACATGCATCTGCATTTGCTCACTAGCACTCTCACTGCAGTGACCAAAAAGCCCCCAGGCCTGGTTCAGTAGCAGAAAATAGACTCCTTCTATAAGGTAAGGTCTATATATACTTTACCTCCAGCATATAAAACTTGCAATAAAGCCGTAAATTCTTCACATGCTTTTGCCTCATTGATCTAAACATAATGGTGATGGCTAAAAACCCTTAAGTCACTTAGTGAGAATAACAAGCACTTTCAACAAGCAGAACATGATGAGTCAAAATAATGCCATTCAAAGAGAGAGAGGCAGGGGGATCATTCTCTACACTCTATATAAGAAATCAGGTCAAATTTCATTTAACCATTTTTTTCTCTATACTCAGTGAACAGAAACTCAGGAACTCAGAAAGCAGAACATTTGTTATAAGAGCAATTACAAATTCACAGCCAGATAATTTCTAGCAAACTAAGAAACATACAAATATCTCGTTCTGTGGTCAATCTTCTTTTAATTTGCCTGCATGTTATTCCTAATATTTTACATAATAAATATTTTATTTCTCATGGTTGAAAGGTGAAACATGGAATTCATCTAAAAGTTTAAAAATTGGTGACATGTTATGCCCCATTCCCACCCCCTGTAATCGAAACCATTATTGGAAGAGACCTCAAAAGTACAAAGATTTTAAATGAGTTTGCCTGGGACGGTATTTTTATTTGACTGTAAGCAATTAGCACAGTGTCCGTAAGTGCTAATATAGCAAATGCTAAATAAACGTTAATTTGGATGGATGAACATTCATTCCTTTAGCTAAAACACTGACTGCTCAAGGTATCTTCTTTTAAAAATGAAAGTGTTCCTGGAAGGAGAAGCACATACATCCAACTGATAATGACCTTCCAAATCTGACCACCTCTCACCATCTCTACTGCTACTACTCTGGTCCAAGCTACTGTCATCTCTTGTTTGGATTAGCCAAAAGCCTCCTCGTGGTCTCTCTGCATCCATCATTGCTTCCCTGGGGCACATTCTCAACACCAGAGCAAGTGATCTTGTTAAAACCAAATCAAATGCTGTCCCTCCCCATCTAACCCTGAGTCATTACAATGGCCCACAAGGACCATTGTCAGATTTAGCAAATAAAATATAAAAGCCCAGTTAAATGAATAATTTTTAGTACAAGTAAGTTTCATACAATATTTGGGACATATTTATGTCTTAAAAATTATTTGCTGTTTATCTGAAATTAAAACTCAACTGGGCATCTATACATTATCTGGAAACCTTACCTACAAGGTTTTACCTGGTCAGGCATGTGCACACTCGTGTGCACACAAGCACAAGTTCATACACACACCTACCTGAGTCCTCCTGCCCTACTCCCCCTTCCACTGGGCTCCAGCCCAATGGCATTGACTCTGATCTTCAAATACACCAGGCATAGGTCTGCCCAGGGGCTTCATGCTGGTGATTTCCTCTGTCAGGACGGTTCTCTCAGATACTGCCGCCACTTGCTCCCTCACTTTCTTTGGGACCGTGTACGCCTTCTTACTGAGGCTTTTCCTAGACTCCCTATCTAAAATGTCAGTCCCTTCCCACTTCCTATCCTCCTTCCCCACTTCAGTTTTTTTCCAGCACGCCTATCATTACTTAATGCATTCTACATTTTACTTGTTCATTTGCTATGTCTTCTCAAGTCTAAGCTCCTTGAGAAAAGAAATGTTTGTCTAGTTTGCCCTCTGTCATATCACTAATGCCTAGAATGGGCTCTGGCGCAGATGAGGCCCCATAAATAATGATCAAATTAATGAGTAATCATTAATAGCAGTTGTGGTCATATTACTGTTGCTAAATTTATTTTTAATTGTATTTGTTTATTTTAGAGAGATGGGAAGGGAGGGAGAAAGAGAGGGAGAGAAATAGCGATGTGAGAGAGATACATCCATTGGTTACCTCTCACCTGCCCTCACCTGGGAACCTGCCCCACAACCCAGGATGTGCCCTGACTGGAAACCAAACTGGTGACCTTTCAGTTCACAGGCCAGTGCTCAACCCACAGAGCCACACCAGCCAAGGCATTGCTATTAATTTAAAGTTGATGTAGTCTGCAAAAGACTTGCACAGACATTTCCCAAAGGAGATATACAAATGACCAAAAGGCACATAAAACATACTGAAAATAACTAGTATTAGGAGAATGCAAATCAAAACCACAATGAGATATCACTGCACACTGATTAGGATAGATACTATCAAAAAAGAGAGAATAAGTGTTGCGAAGGATGTGGGGAAGTTGGACACTGTGCGAACGTGAAATGGAGCAGTCACTATCGAAAACAGTATGTCAGTTCCTCAAACTATTAAAAATAGAATTACCGTATGATCTAACAATTCCACTTCTGGGTGTAGACCCAAAAGAATTGAAAGCAGGGTCTCAAAGAGATATTTGTACACTCATAAACATAGCAGCATTATTCGAAATAGTCAAATGATGGAAGAAACCCAAATGTAAATGGATGAATGAATAATAAACAGAATGTGGTATATACCTACAATGGAATATTATTAAATCCTAAAAAGGGAAGAAATTCAGACACATGCTATAATGGAGATGAACCTTGAGGACATCATGCTAAGAGAAACAGGCCAGTCACAAAATGACAGATACTGTCAGATTCGACTGCTATGAGGTGACTTGACTAGTCAAATTCGTAGAGACAGAAGGAAGATTGGTGGTTCCCAGGGCCAGTGGTAGGGAGAATGAGAAGTCGTAGTTTAATGAGTATAGAGTTTCAGTTTTGCAAGGAAAAAGACTTCCTTATTGGTTGCACAACACTGTGAATATATATTGACATGACTTAACTCTATACTTTAAAATGTTTAAGGTGGGACATTTTGTTATTTGTATTTTACCACAAATAAATATTTTTTTTAAGTTGAAATGAAAAAATAATCAAACAAAGCCTGTGTAGTCTGAAGATCAGGGTAAGTGTGTTGTGTCATTTTATCAATAAATCTTGACAGTAGCAAAGGCCATGAGTGATATTATGCCCATGTCACAGATGGGACAGCTGAGACCAAGAAACCTCAGAACTCAGATTACAATGCTAGTAAGTGGACGGTTTCGGTGAAAAATGACTCCAGATCTGTGCTCTGTCTAGTAGTACACTCCACCTCTCACAGTAACATTAATACCTTATTACAAATTCCTGCGTCATTTACTCTAGGGCCCCTAAACAGCAACCACTGTCACCATTCAATGTGACAATGAATGGTCACCAAACACCATCTTTCACATATGTGTTTGCCTTCCATCCATTTACTCAGCACTGACTAGGCCCTGGGATACTAAGACTAAGTCCCTGGCTTGCATGGTTGACAGTCCAGCAATCAGAAACAAACATTTAACAAAGGCACAGGATTGTAACTGGAAATACAACAGATTTATAGCCGTTAGGTGGAGCCCGAAGGAAGAAAGGAGGAAGGACTGACTAAGGAAAGGGTGAAGGCAAGCCCTGCCTTCTACACAGTCTCATCGAAGACCAACTCCGCGTGATGCAAAGGAGCCAAAGTGCTCCTGTAACTTCTGCGAAGATTATTACCTTTCCTCTCGCCTTACCACCCTCGCCTCCCACACTCATTCATAATGAAAACATTCCCATGTTTTACTACAGAGTGGAAGCGGGAATGAGCCTATGTTAACCGTCTGTTTTTAAAAGAAGTTTCTGATGTAAAAGAAGAAAGGATCTATAAGAACCTCCAACCATCCACTCAGAAAAATTACCAGGAAATATTAAGCATTTGACTACATCTCTCTTCCTACAGTCTAACAATGGACCAATATCAGGAGAAAAGAGGAAAGTCAATATGTAAAAATTATTTTCCTGACCAATTCACAGATTTTAGACTCTGACTCTCAAAATCCTTATTAAAAAAAAGAGAGAAAAATGAAACTACTTTACAGTATTTTGCAGAGGAATTAATTTTTATATGTTCCCTATGCAAGCAGAAAGTGATAAGATGTGGTAATTTTGGTAATAAACCTCAAGATAAGATTTTAAAAATTAAAAAGAAAATGTCTACAGAGTAACATCGAGATACGCCTAGGAGAACTTTGAAAGCACACATACCAAGGAGTGTGAGACCTTGGAGGGACAGAGGAGTCTTTCACTTCTTATTTCATATGATTTTATGAATACATGATGTACTTTTTCGGCATTTTTCAAATAAAAAAGAAAATCAAACCATACCTATTAAGTGATTATATGTGCATATTGAAGTATAAAAGAAGGAAGTCCACTGTCAATGACTGTGTTGATTTACATAACAGACACCTTTATCCATCATTAACAGGACGTACTATAAGCACAGTGGTTAAAAGTAGGAGCTTTCATGTCAGGCAAGTTTTGGTTTAAATTTCAGCCTCATTCTCACTGGTTGTGAGACTGAAAAAATATGATTTACTCACTCAAAGCCTATGTTTCCATCTGTGAAGTGGGGATAATAAGACCACTCTCTCAGATTTGTTGTTATGCTTGTAGAAGTCATTATGACTGGTACATACTAAGCCCTCGGTTAAATACAAATTATTAGGAGATTACAGTTAACAAAAGAGACCAGGTGACTCTACAATGTTAGCATTAAACTAGCTGAATACAGACATAAAAGATCAAGAAAAACAAACTGATAATAGACTGTAAGGAAAGCGTGGATTTGTTAATAAGGCAGCCTAAATCCTCAGATATTGATCAGGATAATAACGATGCTAACTTTGTATCTTGTTGCTAAAGATGCCAGGTGTTTGCTTGCTCTTCTACTTTCCTAAATAGTCAACAGTCTCAAGAGATTGTTCTTGAGCTATAACCATGTATGATCAAAAATAACAGATGATCGTGAAAGCGACTTGTTCGGCAAATGTTCTCAGGACTGAAAAGTCAGGGTACTGATGTTGCTATTGAAGACGACACAAACTGCCAAAAGGAACACTGATTGAATTTCTAAACTGTAAACTGCTTAACAGAGGAATCAGGCATTATTTTCTAAAGAATTAGAGGAGAGTCAACTGAAATTTATTACAGTTAAGTACTAACCCAAGACAAGAAAAAAATGTGATACAAATAAAAGTATTTAAACAGCGACTTTAAAAACAAGCTGTTTGGACAATTAGGGGAAATCTTTATATGTTTACATAATAAAATCACATAAAATAAACAAAAATAACAAGGTTAGGGTAAAAAGAAAATGGTAGGCAATGAACCTGAAATCTACAAAATATTTCAAATGACCCTAAATATCATCCTACAAATGTTAAACTTAGCCTCCTCATTAAAGAATACCTTTTTGAAAAGTCATTGTTGGGTAGGAACAGGGATTTAACAATGGAGAGGCATAGATCTGTCTTGCTGTCTCAGCAAATATTATCATAGAACAATTTTGCTTTCCAACTTTGTAAAAAGAGCATTTGAACAGTGTACACATACCAGAAGAAATAATTGTGGGCAGAGAAATAAAGTTGGCACGCTGGCCTTTCATTCCTCTCCTACTGTTACAGGAACCTAATCATATCTGGAACACGTATGCATAGCTGGACCAAGACACAGAGAGTAGGAAGCCATCTTTGCAATGGAAAGTGGGGGCTTCTGCCTCCTCCGAGAAACCTGCTGTCACTAACCAACCGTAGAACAACTTTGTCTTAGAGATAAATGAATCCAAGGTACGATTTCCAGAGTGCCGCTTAAGCTGCCCAGGAGGACACAGAACACTCTGGATATGCAGATTCTCCTGACCCTGATTTTCTCCTCCTTGCCCATTAGCACAGATTAGCTTACTGTTCACATTGCCCCCTAGACACTAGGCAGAGGGAGCAAGTGGACTGAAACAGAAACAAGCTTTTGATGAGAACGGGAAGTGGACTAGGGGTAGGGTACGGCAGAGCAACAGCGTGAGGCATCAGGCCAGGAAAAACAGGCTCTGATGGACACACGGCGTCCATATTTTCCAAACCAAAACTCATGACACATAGCTTGACAAGTATGATTGTACTTATGGGAACAACAGGACAGAATATTTACAATCCAGGGTTGCCCTGGAAAATCTAGGGTATATAAACACCACATCCATAAAGGCATTGAAAGTGGAAAGGCTAACATAACCCACTTTAGAATTCTGCAAGTGCTGGCCAGCACATGTGAAAACAAGTTTGCTAAGTCACCCTAGTCTCTATTTATTTCAACCACAAATACATTACATATTTTTGACACATTTAGGATCTCTATTCCAAAGACTTGCCATAAGAATAGCAGGTGATATCTGAATGAAATAGATTGTTACAGTTGAGTAGAAAAGCGTGCATCACATCAAATTAGACCGGTTGCCAAGCTTGCCTGCCCAGGCGTTGCAGGAGTACCAAACTCACCCCAAACTTCAATGCAACGTAAGAGAGCAAATATTCTCAGAAAGCCTGTGCACTCTTGGACATAACTTCCCAATTAGTCTCACAAGCTTTCAGAAAGGAAGAAAATTAAGCAATTCAAATTTGTGCCACTTTTTTCTTGCCTTACATCCGTTTAATTACTTGCATGTGAGAGTCATTGTTTCTTACATGACCCCCCCACAAAAATACTTTAGTGAAAGCTTCTTGTAGAAAGAAAAACAAAGATCAGTAACCTAATATCCCCAAGCAACCCTACAACAACAAACCAGGGAGGGGAAAAAGTGAAAAAATGCTCTGAACAGGAAAAAGATCTTCATTTGTTTATTCTTTCAATAGTGAATAAAAGTTATGAATTTGCCAATAACTATAAATTGATAGTGTGCCTAACTTTTAGAAAATACATAGGGAGACCCTATGTAAGAAATTAGAAGAATCTTTTATGATGTCAGGGCTTTTTTAAGGACTAGAAATGCATCAAATATCATATATCAAATTTGTCATGGCACCATGGAAATACAAAGTGGGAAAATGTCTGAGGGATTATCTAAAAAAGGGATAGTTCCTCTCTTTCACATAAGGAAACCGAGGTACAGCAGCATATCAAGGTTACCTGGCTAGCTATGACTGAGTCAAGGAAAAACCCCATCTCCTGCGGAGTCTACAGATGAGCTTACTCATCTGTAAAATGAGGGTGCAGAACTCTGAGGTCAATGCCAACCATGACATCCAGCAATGCTGTATTGATTGATTGCTTTGTAATCTACTTATTTGTATTTTGGCTCTTAAATAAAGGTAAAGCTGCCAGGTTTGACATATTTGTAGCTCTTAGAAAGCTGACCTGACAGTAAAGCCCTTCCAAAACATTTGTAGAGACAATGTTCAGAACAATTTGCCGAATTTAATAAGGTGACACAGTTTGCAGCCTGGTGCAGTTACAAGCAGCCAACGTGTATGGACGCATGCAAAGAAGGCTTTATTTTTTTTTTAATTTTCAGGATGTCACTGACAAGGAAGACATATGCCAAGTGCTAACACAGGACTCTATTTTAAAAAAAGAAACCTTGAAAAAGGCATAAAGAGCAATGAATGAAGATTATGACACAAGAAGAATAACTGAAACATCAAAACAGGAAATTAAGAATGAGAAAATACATTCATTAAAATCATTTGAAGTTTAAAGCCATCCAATGTCTCTTCTTCTCCACTTATACCTGCTCCCAAAACATGGTCACACAGAGGTTTCCCAATATTTAATAGCCTAGTAAAAATCCTGGAAAGATACTCTGAAATCAGAATATATAAATCAGCGTAAAATCAGAGTGTATTTTTAAATATTCTATACTGGTTATAATGTTTCTTGTTTATCTTTACTATGGATTTTTACCAATCTTTCATATAACTCTAAGGTAGAATTTATATGGTAAAAGGGAAAACTGACTACGTGGCATAAATATTGAATGAATAGACAAATTCTTAAAAACAGGAGTAGTCAAATTTTTACTGTCTAAAAATTGTTTCTACACTTGTCATACATAAGGCCTGTCCAGAAAAAGTCCAGCCATTGTTAAGTCCAAAGCATAGCAAGAATGGTTTGCATGATGTTGATGTACCTAATTTTGCCATGTATAATGCTCACTTCTTTACCCAGATCTCTGAGGGAAAAATAAGACTGGGTATTACACATGGCCAGAAATACTTTGTATCCATTCTTGTGTTTTGTAATTATTTGTTACATAAAATTTCTTGTTCCATAATATGTTCAAAAATAAATGCCAAAATTCCTTTATAATACAAAAAACAAGCATCTAAATATAAATAGATAAATAAATAAATAAATAATTGAATAAATAATTGAATTAAAAATTAAAACAAAGCTTTTTTCCCTGAAAGTTTGGGCCAAAAACATGGGTGTACATCATACATGACAAAATTTGATAACGTTACAGGCAAGGAGAGTAGAATGGAATGTGCATGTGTAAACAGTGATGACTTCACTGTACTAGTCACGGGGGGTGGTAGATGCCATTGAGTGAATATATGTACTGTGTGGCCATCACATTCAAAATGACTGAGCAGGTAGAGCAATGAATCTGCATCAAATTTTCTATTAAGCTTGAACATTCATCCCTGGAAACTTTTCAGATGATTCAGAAGCCACAGCTATGGGCAACTGGTGATTGGCAGCTCCATCACAACAACGGGCCTGCTCATGCATCACGTCTTGTGCAGAGATTTTGGTGAAATATCAAATCACCCAGGGGACTCAGCACCCCTAAAGCCCATATTTGGTGCCCTGTGACTTCTGGCTTTTCCCCAAACTAAAATCACCTCTGAAAGGGAAGAGATTTCAGACCATCAATGAGATTCAGGAAAATGCACAACAGGGCAGCTGATGGCTGTTGGGAGTGAGGTCCCAAGGTGCCTACTTCGAAGGGGACTGAGATGTCATTATCCTACCGACAATGTTTCTTGTATCTTGTATCTTCTTCAATAAATGTCTCTGTTTTAAATATCGAACGACTGGATACTTTCCGGTCAGGACTCGTATATCCAAAAGGAAAACAGGTCTTCAAACAAAGGCTTCTACGCAAATGTTCAGAGCAGCAATATTCAAATCACCAAAAGTGGAAACAACCTAAGTTTGCATCAGTAAATGGAATACTATTCAGTCATAGTGAGGAAATACTGGTACATGCTACAATGTGAATGAACTTTGAAAATATCACATTAAGTGAAAGAAGCAAGTGACAAAAGACCATGTATTATGTGATTCCATGTATATAAAATGTCCAGAATAGGCAAATCTACAGAGATAGAAAGTCAATTAGTAGTTGATTAGGGCTGAGAGAGATGGAAAAATGGGAGGAGAGGGGCGATAGCTAAAGGTAATAGAGTTTCTCTTTGTGGTGATTGAAAATGTTCTAAAATAGAATCTGGTGATACTTACACATATCTGTGAATATACTACAAACCTTCCATTGTAGGCTTTACATGGGTCATATCCTATATGAATTAAATCTCAGTAAAGATATTTTTAAAAGAGAAGCAAAAACCAAAAATATTGGAAGCACACCATGTCCAGTATGACTGTTGGTTACCACTCCAGGGCTGGGGATGAAAAAAAAAAACCAAAAAGAAGGAAAAACAAAACTAAGAGTGTGCTAGGCAGAGAAGGTAAGGGGGAACAATGTGTTCAAGCCCAAGGCAGTAAACGTCATTAACATCCTCTGAAACATTGAGGCATGAAGGGGTAGCTGGGCCATGGGGACAGTGGCAGGAGGACAATGCCACGGAGTTTGAAATAGTTGGCCCAGAAGTAGCAGTGGAGACTCTGTCACTCACTGGGTCTGTGTGCAGGCAGGCCTGGGATCTTCTTTCCCTGTAAATTGGAAACAAAGATAATGCTCACTTCACAAGATATTTCTTGAGGATTTAAAGAAGCAAGATGAGTAAAGAATATAGACAGAGCCTAGCAAACAGTGCACACCAGGAAGAGTTTAAAATGAGAAATTTCCAGTTATCAACAAAATGTTATAGCAGATGATAAAGGTTTCAAGCTTTTTGAACTTCTGAGTAATTTATACACATTACAACTAATTTAACTTCCTCTGATCCATCAAGGAATACACATAGATTTTTTAAAACCTCTAGAGAATTATGGTAAATGTCTCCTAGACTAATGACACTGTTCTGGCCTCAGTAGCTCAAGCCTAGCCATTTTTTTTAAAAAAAGTTCTTATTATGAGGCTATTCTAATTAAATATACCAAATTTATTCTAGGTGTACATGATCTAATATTGGCAGAGCTAATTCAACCAAGAACATTCTGGCCATTAAATAATAAATTCTCAGAAGCCAAAATTTCCATTTACACCTGTAAATAGAAAATTCAATTTAATGCAAATTGTTAAATAATAAGACCAGTGGGCAATGAACCATACTAAACACATCCTATGAAATGGATCAGTCATGCAGCATGGTGACCAGGAATGAAATGTGTGACATGTTCTGTAGCTAAACGCTAAGTGTTTACACACACACACACGCACACACAGCAGTGCGCTACCACAGAAACACAGGGCGCACATAAAAAATGTAGAAATGAGTGAGTGGCTGGCTACATTCCTCTGTGTTTAAAATTTCTGGGTCACCTTCCATAAGATCACCTAACCATGAAGAATGTTATTTTATACAATGCCTGGCACAGCAGTTGTAGGAAGAGGAATCCTGGAAAGGGTTTTGATGAAGCTAAAAATCATTAAGGAGTTGGCTCGGGCATGTTCTTCATTGAGACCTCCTCCTTGAGAAAGTGCAAAAGTCACACTCCACAAATTTAAAATGAGCAAAATACGGAATTCCTCTAATTGCGAAGGGCAAAGATTAAAATAACTCAATATGCATCATTTCTCCGTACCATAATCTGGAAAACGGGGCATGGTTTAGGCTTCTGAGACGTCGGAGATCCTTCAAGGTACGAGATTCAGGAGATGTCTCACAGCGCGTCTGTAGAGCAAGCGACTTGGGGAAGAAAGGTTGGGAAGAAAATGCCAGGTTTGATCTTTCCAGCTCTTTTTTTGTTTGTTTGTTTTAAATAAACCATCATCTGTACAAGCTCAGAAACAATTTAAAAGAAAAAAGGTCCCACGATCATCTTCCACTACAGCCAGCAAGGGGCTGACCCGAGAACACAGGCTGTTATAACAGGAGAGCAGGCTCTGGAATGCTAACGTAACACTTCGCTTTTTGAGTTCCCAGAGTTCGAAGAGTAGGCAGACCAAAAAACCAAGCCAGTCTCAGGGGCTAGTTAATTTCATTCCTCTTACATGTGTTTGTGCAGCACCTGTTTACAGGGAGCTAAGGGGTTTCACAGCAAGGAGAACTTTCAAGGCTAAAGCCAGGAAATGCCAGGGTAAGTCGGGGCAGGCTGTTCATCCTACGTGTTTGTCAATAAAAAACTGAAATCGGTGTATAATCTCTACGCATGTATATTAAATAAATACACACATATTGAAATAATGTTTAAATAATGGCATTCAAAAATGGAAATGTAAAATATTCAACTAAATTATATACCAATTATTCATTAATTCTCCTCAGCAAAAACTCATTATTTCCAGTTTCATAAGCTCCAATCAAATCTTGATTCAAGTTTTCAAGTGCGTTTTCCAATCAGAAGTTCCCACAGTCAACCTAAAATTTCACCCCAAGGCCCTTGGTCTGCAGTCATTTGAAGAGTTTTGAGGAAAAGTGTTTAGTGTAAAGTCATTTCTACACCGATTCAGAGAACTAATTTAATTTTTCAACTAATTCAAGTCAAATTTATGTTATCCTGGAATACTGATATAATTAAGAAAATAAAAATATTATCTAGAATATGACTTTAACCCAACCAAAATAAAATGTCAGATCCTTTTTATTTACAAGTTGAGCTTAAAATTTTCTTCTTGCTAAGAATTCTGTTAGTGAGACTAATATAGCAAAAGAAAGTTTTTATATTTACCCACCTTAATCACTCCCCACCTACAGCGTCACATCTTCAAGAAAGATTAAAACATAGGTTAGCAAAAGAAGTTTTTTCTTTCTAAATTTATTATAGGTGTGCTTGCTTTCTCAGTTGATTTCTTCCAAATTTCCAGTGCAGTTTGCTATACATATTTTATTATTGAACATTTCATGTGATTAGTCAAGAAGGAGTGAAAATGTAGGGCAACTTCATCCGAAGATCCACCAGCATATGGAAAGTACTGCAAATTACCAAATAAGTCCATTGAGTGAACCATAAAGTAAAAATGAGTTTAAGAGACAGCTGGACATGTTTATGTAGGCAGAAGGGGTGGAAGATATGCTGACAACACGGAGAGGTGTGTTGCAATAAACTTGAAGGAGACAGGCCATTGGGCCAACTATCCCTTTCCTATCCAGGAACTCCTTATGTTCTCATTAGTGTCTCACATCTGGACAGCTGTGTTATTAAAATTTGGCCCTAAATTTGAGTCAATGAAAGAGTTTGGTATCTCACTTTCATTCTTCCTTATACATAGTAAATACACACACTCACACCCACAGGCACACATACAAGTTTCAACTTTTGTTCACAGAAGCATTTCGCATGCAGACATTGGATTTTTGTGACTCACGGCCAAACAGAGGGAAGGGCTTTGTGAACAAGCTTGTTCTGCTCATGTCCACCTCTGTCTGATGTGAGTCCATGTTCATGGCACCTCACTTTCAAAATACAACATTCTAAACAGTGCTTTCAATGGCCACCTTCAATACTGAGTTAGGCCTTCAATTTCTATAGCTGAGTTATTTAGGAAGAGGAAATGTTTTAACGGTCAGAGGAAAAGGGCAGTTCTCTTCGTTCTTTTATCTTTCCTCATCTCTTAAAATATGCAGTTAGAAACGATTTTGTAGAAGACTTGTTAGAAGCCAAAAGTTTCACTGACCCTTTTACTCGTTGCCATTTCCCATTCCTTGCCTCAGGAACTGGTCGAGCTGTGGAATGCATTCACATTTCGGTTTATGCAATGTGGACATAACCTGAGTCTGAACACAAATACCAAACACTTGCATTTGCACTTGACAATTAACAGGCACTTGGATCCCTACTGTCTCATTTGCTCTAAATCATGATCCTGTTAGGTTGGTGCTATTATCTCACATTTACAGATGTAGAGACTGAGGCCCAAAGAAGTTAAGTGACTTGGCCGAAATTACATCCCCAATGGTTAAGCAGTAGAGTTAACATCTGTGCTGTCTAGCTCAGCCTTTAAAAAAAAATACCTGGGAACATAGGTTTAAGAATAAACTTACATTCAAAGAGAAAATAAAGTCCCATGTGATTTTCTAAAAAAATTAAGTTGTGCAAAAACTTAAATAAATGATTAGCTTATAATCTATTGGGCTCTTTCAAAAGACCTAACTAACCCACTATATGATAACAAATGTTTGTGTGCTACTTAGTTGTCCCAAGAGTAAAGACACATAAACAAAATTTATGCATTCACTAATTAAAGGCTTCTTTCTAGTTCTGTTATTTTTGTTTTGGTTTGGTTTTGGTCTAAAAAGATTATAACCATTAGAGTCAATAAATAAATCGAAATATTAAAATTACTTGTTTATATTTCTTTTAATTTCAAGCACCACAGCTTTTGCAGAAACAAAAACAAGCCTTACCTATATTGTAATAAACTGACAATTACTGAAAAGATTATTTCCCAACAAAAGCCAAATTTACTCAAAACTATTCATTGTTCTTGTTGCACACAGAAGCCTTATTCAATATTTGGATGTCAGAGGTAGTATTGGAGTATGAACAAACATACTATGGAGAGGAGGGCAGTGGAGGCAGGAAGAGGGGGTTTCGGGAAGAAAGAGACACTGCTGCACTGAGCCTGTCACCTGGAAAGCTCAGGCACCACAAACTCCCTAAGGAGCGGCCCCAGACCTAGCCCCTCTGACGCATTCAGCCTTTCTGCGGTGGTGTCCGTTGTGCATTTCTGTCCTCTGCTGGAACAAGTGCCCTGGCCTGACCCCCAGTTTGAGTTGCTCCCCTGATGCTCTGTCTAGCCCTTGTCAATGTCCCCCTGTTGTGGGGATAGAGCCTATCCATGAGACCCAGTAGCTGACTGGGGTCCTATTACAGACAAGGGAGAACCCCCAGAAAGTAAGAGACACTGCTGCATGGCTGACAAGAAGGTCCACCAGAATGAACCCTGGAGACTGAGGTCAGCCTCTCAAGCTTTGTGCACCAGGGCCATTTAGCTCTTGTCCAATTGTTTTGGGATCCTGGGGTCCCCACCCTGAAGCTCTGACACTGGGCTTTCTCCCCGCTCCCTTCCAGCCTACTCTGAGGTCCTAACCTGCCTTTAGCCCAGCCTGGAAGGGTTATAACCCGTCACAGGTGATTTAAACTAATTTCAGTGCTATTTGATGGATTTCAAAGAGTTGACCTTTTGTGCATTAGGAAGATCTACTCTCGCCTTCACTTTATTTTGTAGCTATCATTTGGCTAGATGGGCCTGCCTCTTCTACTCCCAATAGCATTCATCACACAGTCTGTCTTCCCCGCCAGCCTGCAAGGATTAGATCTGTGTTTATCTCTGCTGTATCACTATTCTTTGCATGGTGCCCAGCACACAGTAGGGAATTAACAAGCAGTGGTTAAGTGAATGAATATGTGATACATGCATGTAATTGTCAAGCACCTCATTAGCTTAGGAAGTGAAAGGTCCTCACATATTTGAATTTATTAATTGGCTGATAACATCAATGCATTAGCCAGCACATTTTAACCTTAACATATTCATGCATAGAAGCATAGTTTGAAAGACTGCTTAACCAATTTCTAGGGGTAGGTAGGAGGGAGATTATAAGTATCTTTGCATTCAGGTATTGCTTCTCAGTTATGTATAATTTATTTTGTAGCGCTGGCCTCTCAACAGTGATTTAAAGCATAAATATATTAAATATGTCTTATCTATCATTTTAACTTTCATGAAATTTTTCTCTCTTCAAAAGAATATCTGTTATATTTGATTTATGAAATTCTGAATAAAGAAAAGTAAAAGATAATCTCTTACTGGAAGTAGCATTTCATTTGACAACAGAACTTTTAAAAAGTATACATTTTGTTGGGACTTAATGTATCAAAAAATTCTGGAAATTGGTGATAAAATATATTCACATAGTCTTGCTATATTTAGTTAATACTAAGCACCCCTATGTTCACTGCAGCGTTATTTACAATCACCAAGATATGAAGAAGCCCAAGTGTCCATCAGTAGATGAGTGGATAAAACAACTATGGGACATTCACACAATGGAATATTACTCAGCTATAAAAAAGAAGAAAATTTTACCCTTTGCAGCAGTATGGATGGACCTGGAGCACATCATGCTAAGTGAAATAAGCCAGTCAGAGAAAGACAAATACCCTATTATTTCAGTTACATATGGAACCTAAAGAACAAACTCACCTAACAAACAAAAAGAGACAGACTCATAGATGGAGAGCAGGATGATAGCTAGTAGGGGGGAGGATTAGGAGGTGGAAAGATGGAGCAAAAAGGAAAAAGCACTCAAGGACATGGACAACAGTGTGGGGATTACTAGGGGCAGTGGGTATAAGAAGACTAAATTGTAATGAAAAAAATACAATAAAGATGACACACACACAAAACCTAAGAATTCCATGACTTTTTGGCAAAAGAAACAAAATTTTAAATGTCCCATCTTTGTGTGATCCCTGTGGCCCCTACTTTTTTATCTGAAATAAACCAAATTAACTTTCCTGTTTAGCTTCCCAACTACTCTCTTGAACAAGTGTGTTTATGGCTTTGTGTCTTTGTGGACTTAACCACAAATGACAAACTAGTTATGGACAGAAAAGGAAAAAAAAAACAATTCCTTCAGGTTGCTCTCCCAGAACCAAGGCCTCCTTTTAACTATGCCTACATCCATGATCTCTCTGAATGAGGGGCTGTGTCAGGACTAACCTGAGTCACAGGACACTGAATTCGATTTCCGCCTTCATGGCGATCCCATGCAACTCTGAACCAGTCCTTTCAAATCCTATTTCCTCATCTGTCACATAACAACGACAGTGTTTGTCCTTTACCAGCTTCACCAGTATGTTTGCATATCTTAAACATACTTAGGACTTCCCAAATGAGTAGGAATATTTAGTTTTACTCCATCAAAATCTTAATTCTCTGCTTTTCCAAATTGGGCATAATAATAACTCCAACCTTGAAAGTTTATTATAAGGATCAATTGAGGTAATGCATGTGTGAGAGCTTTGAAATGTGGAAATGTTTTGCATGTGAAAGGTATTTCATTTTAAGACTTTTGCAAATACATGTCTAAACTCAATGCAAAGTATTCAAAGTTTTCAATAAGACATTTCCAAGTTCTGTGTACCCTATTAATATGAAGCATGGGAAGCCTGTAGCTTTCCTGTGTCTAAATCTGTTGTCAGTGGAACGTGCACACACTTAGAGCTCGTTGTCCAGTGATGGAAGTCAGTTTGCACCGTGGCATTCATATGCGATTCTAAAATAACTTGTATGTGCTAGATCCTTATTAGGATCTCTATCAGTGCTTTTGGCTTGGTGCTTGGACTCCTACAACAAAATGCCATAAACCGGGTGCCTTAAACAGCAGATATTTATGTCTTATAGTTCTGAAAGCACAGGTAGATTCGGTTCCTACTGAGAACTGGCTTCCCGGCTGGTAGACAGCCGTCACCTTGCTGTGACCTCACATGGCCTTTGGCTGGTGCATGCATGTGATGACTGCAAGATCTCTCGGTGTTACTCTTTTTACAAGGACATTAATGTCATCATGCCTCACACCTCATGACATCATCTAAACATAATTACCTCCCAGAGGTCCCACCATCACACTGGGGGTGAGGGACACAACACTCAGCTCGTGTAGAGTATAAAGATGTAAATGATAGTGTCCTGGCCTCACAGAGGCCTTGTTCTAGTTGAGAGAAGACCTAAAGTGACTACAGTGAAGAATGTTAAGTGCTAGGAGGACACAGAAGAGCCACCTGGGACTTCCAGGAGGAGATGACACATGAGCAGAATTGACAAAGGAACAGAGAAGTCAGACAAATGAAGGAAGTAGGAAAGAATATTCCTGATAGGGTGAATAGCATAGGCAAAAGCCGAACATTGGAGACAGCATGGATTTTTTTTGGGGGGGGGGACAAACAATAGTACAAAAGCATAATGTGCCATTTGAAGAGCAGTGGTACAGGAGGACGAAGGAGAAACACGGGCCCTCAGTGGCTTCACGTTCTTTGCCAAAGAACATGGTTTATCTCATTGGCATGTCCTTCTCACACCGGGTACTCCAATCCTGGGGACAGGCAGAATTAAAATGGCCCATCTTCATTCTGAATTTTACCCAAAACTATGGCAAAGGAACAAAGTTGAAGTTGAAGTATTATTATTATTACAATACAATATTTATAAATATTAAAACACCCATCCTTAAGGTTACCTGACTTTGAAAAGTACAGCCAGTGTGCAATGGGGGGCACTGCTAACGGCTTTTGTGCTCAGCAGGGACAGTCGGGTTTATGTTTTACAACAGATCAGTCACTCGCTCCGGTGACAGTGTGGAGAATACGTACAAGGGAGGAAGGACTGGAAACATGGAAAAGTCAGGTAGGAAGTGGCACCTGTCTTCCAGGAAGAAGATGAAGGAGGGCAGCTGAAATAGGGTAGGGGTGTAGGTGTGGGGGCTTGGAGGAACTGGAGCACATCTGAGGAAGTGGGGGAGGTAGATCATTAGCACTTGCTGAGCAATTGATCATGGAGATTAAACAAAAGAAAAGAGTCAAAGGTCAACCCAGGGTTTAGGCTTGGAAGCCTGGATGGACGATGGTGCCCACCCAGCAGACTGGAGAATATGGGAGAAAGCAAGAAGTTGGAAGAAGATTAGGACTCTAGCTTTGAGTATGTATATAGCAACATGCCCACTGAACTCCAGGTGAAGATGCTCAGAAGTTATCCCAATAGTCTCTAATTGTCCTTGTAAAAAACCGCAAGCATTCGCAAGGCAATCAGAATTAGTGGAACATTTTATTTTATCTTTTTTCCAATTTTCAGTAGACATCCCTAGAGTTCATAGACTAACTACACTTGGTTCCTTCATCGTTTTCTCTGACACCTGTGACACCTGTGACATACTGACTGCCTAGGCATGGTTTTCTGAAAGAGACACCAACTTCTTTAAGTTCTGTATAGTTCCCCAGGTTTCTGACCTGTTTCACAGCAACAGCACGTGTCACTGATATGACAGACTGCTTGTAAAGAAGTGACCTGGAAGAAAATTTATTATCATATCATCCACCAATCCCTTGGCCTCCTGAGTCCTTACTTCTGAACTTTATTTCACTCCCAACCACTTCTTCATCATTTCCTATCTAGCTCTCGTCCTCCCAGTTGTAATAAAACAGATACTGGTCTCAGGTGGGGAATAAGCGTCAGAAACAGATGAACTCATAAGACAAAAATCTTATGTCCCTATCCTCCTGTTTTCATGCAAATGTCCCTAGTAATTAAATCAGGAAGAGAAAATGTAGCAAAAACATAGCCAAATGGTTTCAAAGTTTCAAAAGAAGCTGTAAATATGGTCCTTTTTAGAAGATCAGGTTCTAACTAGAGTATGAGAAAGGGTAACAGTTGTCCTGATGAAGCAGTTTTTAAATTCTTCTCATTGATTTGAAGAGAGATAACCGATGTATGTTGAAGAAGCTGGCAAGATTTTTAAATAGTTCGGACGCTACGGGGAGCATTTTTTTTTCCTTAAAGGAATGTACTCAGTAGTGTTGGCAAGATTTTATTTCAATGTGTCTGTGCTTATGTGAGGAAGTTATTTTGAATTACCCTAGTATAAATATGTATGACTTTATTTGTATTGAAAATTTCCTTTGCAAGTGAGTGGCGGAGGGACTGTTGTAACTCTATTGATTTGTAAGTAATTTAGGTATTTTCATTTTGGGAATAAAATATTATACCCAGAATTCAAAAATAATATCAGAATCTTGTTTGTGACCACAGGTGATTTTTGCATCTACATTAATAATGCCTTTTAACTCCTTTTTTTCCCCATGTGGAACAAATGACATCTGTTGCCTTAAGTCTGGTAGCATTACTCATGCATGCATGCTTTCATTCATTCAGGACACATTGTTCAGCACCTCTCATGCACCAAACTCCATGCTAGGCACTGGGCGAACAGCAATAGTAATGAATTGTCCAACTTCATCACGTATTTCAGGTAAACATTGTTTCCTCCAGGCAATCTTCTGTGCCCGGAGAAAATTTCAAATCCTAGGGTCATATTTACTATTTAAAAGCTAAGCTTGTTAAAGGCTATGGACAAGGCTATCTTTGAAAGATAGTATTTTTCCTCTGAATACAGGGCATCAAAGGAAAGGTAAGAAGAGGTGAGGGCCTGAATAGGGCTCACACTTTTCATATACTTTTGGACAACCATTGAATACTTTTCTACATGAAAATTAATCTGCTGGCAGGAAAATTATCTAGCCCATTAAAAGAGAAACAAAACAAAATTCCCCATCTTCTCTGTTTTCTTTCTTTGGGTGTTTTGCGGTGTTAGGAAGGTGAGGGCATCATTTATCCTAAATTACAACTTCACACTTGCCTTCAGAAGCAAACTATACTTTTCCAAGTCCACTTCATTTTCTCCTTGTAATTTATTTTTCAGAGAAAATCTCTTATTAAATTTTAATATACTTACTTAAAAATAAACCCTAAAAAATTATTAGAGCCACTTAAAGGTAATGACAAATACATACACAGAATTCTGCATTTGCTCCTTTCTCTCTCTCTCTCTCTCTCTCTCTCTCTCTCTCTCTCTCTCTCCTCGGCACAGAAAACTGATGCAGAAAAGAGAATAAAACAGTTTGCGTTACATAATGTAACAGAAACATATATGATAAAAAGGAGGTTGTGCGGGTTTAAATGTCTATGGTCCCTCCTGCCACCCTCATCTATCCTCACTCTTCTCTCAAGCCATTACAAGTGTGAAATAGATCAGTTTACACACCCTTACAGTTTTTTGATGAATGGCAAATTCCATATACAACAACAAATATTTACTACATAATAGGCACTATTCCAGGGGATTAAGAAAAACATGCTGCTTTTATTTGTCAAATAAATTACTATTTAGAGATCTTAATTGAAGCAATGATTAAAAACTTCCAAGTGATGGCTACAGTATCATAAAAAACATTACTTTGCCCCAATTTCAGAGTCCAGTGTGATTCTAAATGACATTCACAAGCATACAAGATCTGCCCAGAAGGTATACAGCCATGTAATATGAAAAACTTATTGAAGATGATAAGAGATACAAGACACATTGTACATAGAACAATGACACCTCAGTCCCCTTCAAAGTAGGCATGTTGGGACCTCACACAGTTCTCCCAGTTGCCATCAGCTGCCCTGTCATATTTTTCTGAATCTCATCGCGGGTCTGAAATCTTTTCTCTTTCAAAGGTGATTTTAGGTTTGGGAAAAGCCAGAAGTCACAGGGCACCCAATCTGTGCTGTCGGGGGACTGAATCGCCTGGGTGACTTGATGTATCATCAAAAATCTCTGCACAAGACGTGATCCATGAGCAAGCAGGTTGTCCTGATGAAGCTGCCAATCACCAGTTGCCCATAGCTGTGGCCTTCTGAATCATCCAGATAATTGCCCTGGAGGAATGTTCAAGCTCAACTCAAAATTCGATGGAGATTTGTTGCCCTATTCACTCAGTCATTTTGAATGTGATGGCCACACAGTACACATGCTCAATCAAGGGTGCCTACCACCCCCACTGACTAGTACAGTGAAGTCATCACTTCACACACGTGCATTCCATTCCATTCTCCTTGGCTGCCAGGTTACATGATGTCACACAAACCGTTCTTGTTATATTAGCAATGCTGAACTTTTTCCGGACAGACCTTGTGTTTCACCTAACCCTTAACATTTTCTTTATCCACACAAAAATCCTCCTCAATAGAAGCAAAAATTCAATAGAGATCATCCTTACTGAATAACCAAACAAACTACGATAAATTTTTTTCAGTACCCCCCCATAAATGCTAAGTGATAATAGATAATAATATAACTCAGGACCATGATGATTTCTCCAAACTAAAATTCCAAATACTTAGTAGATAGATCTATTAAGCTTTCAAAAAATGGGGTTTTAATTTTCCTTCTCCTTTTAAAAAGCCAAGTATTTTCTGTCCATCTTGTCTAGAAGGGTGCTAGTCATATGCCAAGAACAATAGGTAAACCAGCTTCCCTCAACCCAGAAAAATTACCCCTTTGCCACAGGAGCCATACTTATGGTTCCACAATGGCCAAGGAAAAACCTAATAGGAACAGATTTTTTTGCATGTGTAGCAAAGTTAGTTCCAGAGAGACAAAAAGAAGCCTGGTTTGCACTGTAGCAGAACCATTGGAACAATGTGCTCCCTGTGTCCACAGCCCAGTCCTCCCCTGACACTCTCCTTTCTAGGGCATAGGGTAGAAAAGTCACATACACAGTAGATCATGCCAAGGCCTGCTGACCCAACCCTATTCCCAAATTTGCAGGCAGGAGGGTGAAGCAATATCTTTACTACATACATATTCTTACATTTCTTTTCCTAAGTCCAAGCTTCAGCATTCAAGTGGGGAGTGAGAAGAAGATAGTGCAGGCAAACTTTGTAAGTGCTAGTCCATCCCTTCTCCTCCAGCCCCAGTTCCTTCGAACCTCTGTAGTTTTTGTAATATTTATTTTTAGAGAGAGAGAGTCAGGGAGGGAGAGAAACATCAATGTGTGAGAGAAACATAGATTGGTTAGCTCTTGAACGCCCCCAACTGGGGACCTGGCCCACAACCCAGGCTTGTGTCCTGACTGGGAATCCAACCAGCAACCTTTTGGTTAGCAGGCCGTTGCTCCATCTTCTGAGCCACACCAGAGCGGATCTTTGACATTTCTTGACCATGGTAAGCTGGCTACAAGGGCGCTTCCTCCTATGCCAAATTCTGTAGAGAGAATTAGTTGGAAAAATATTTTTCCTAACCCTTGTAAATGGAAGTGTGAAATACAGAATCAAGTTGTAAAGGACATTTATTCATCTCAGGGATTAGCATCATGATGCTTAGTATCATGAACACCTTACCTTTTCTACTACAAACTGAGAAATTCCATTATTACTCTTCCAACATTGTTGTCAGCATTAACTTTTGATATTGTAAGAAGCAGTTAAATAACTCCTCATAAAATCATAACTAATTAAATAAATAACAAGAAAATAACTAAAAATAATAAACATCACCTAAAGCACCTGTTACATCCACTCTGGTTTTCTATAATTTAACTTCAGATATTTTTAGGTGAATTCATAGGATCGGACTCCTATTTATTGATATGCCTACCTAGTACCAGACATCTTACATATATTGTTATATTTTTTCACCATAACCAGCTTAAATCTAAAAACCCTTTTGCTCAGCCCTGACCAGTGTAGCTCAGTTGGTTGGATGTCATCCTACAAGGGGAAAGGTCACCAGTTGGGTTCTGGGGCAAGGCACATGCCCAGGCTGCCTTTCATAGGAGAGGCAACTGATTAATGCTTCCCTCTCACATTGATGTTTCTCTCCCTCTCTTTCTCCCTCCCTTCTCCTCTCTCTAAATAAATACATAAATACTCTCTTGCTCATTTTACAATTGAGGTTCACAAGGGTTTAATATTTTGTCTTCAATACACAATTAGTACTCATAAAACAGGGAGTCCAGTCCAGTTCATCCAATGCCAAAACCTCTATCTTTGCCACCATAGTATGCTGTCATCGAGAAGAAGCTAGTTTCAAGTCCTGTTCCCAGTCAACAGCTGATCAAAGAAACTGTACAAAAAATAAAAACCAGTCTCAGGTATGCCCATATCATGATCTTGCCTTCATCATTGACTTGTCCTGTGCTTGGGCCCAACACGGGGCTGGGGAAAATTAGCAGGGACCTGCCTATGGAGCTTTTTCCTAGCGGAGGGTCCTGGGGAGAAAACTGAACTAGGAAACACGCTCTATCTGGGAAAGCCAGAGGCAAAAAAGCCAGAGAAAGCATTCAACCTGAGCCAATATTATAACTAAAAAAATGAGCCTACGTGTTAGGTCCAAAAGGCAAACTAAGCCACACATGGAAAAACAAGGACTAACTAAATCATCCAAGACAGTTGGGTGTAGGTTGCCATGAAGTGTGCGGAGTGGGTAGGCACAGGAGGTTCAGAAGGATGTGTGTGAAAGGGGAGAGGATGTTGGATGTCACATGTACGTGGTAGTGGCCATGAAAGTGGACCTGGCACATGAAAGGCCACAGAAGAATCAGCCACTTGAATAGTTGGGAAAGCTATTGATTCTCTAGGGCACAACTAAAACTATCAGGCCTAGAGAAACAGGGTTTGGTTTTGTTTTGTTTTCTTAGCTATTATTATTTTGTAGTTGTGAATATCATGGAAAGGATAATTTTTGACAGTGAAGTGTTTATATTTAAGTACCTGAAACAACTCTGAGAAAACTCTCAGTGCAAAATTAAGAGTGAGTCGAGTACAAAGTTTAAAATTTGAACCCTTTAACAAAATAAGGACTATCAAAGAAGACCACAAGATAGCATGAAGTTATTCCCAGGTCTCTAGACAATCTGTATCACAGGTGGCAAACACAAGGCCCACGAGCCGAATCTGGCCCTCCACCTTGTTTTATCTGGCCTGGCACCTTGTTTCTATACAGCGGCAGCATCAGGCTCTCGCTTAACTGTTAAGGAGCAGTTACATTCCTACAGCCCTAAAATTACATTTGGCCCTTTGAGGGCAACCCTGAAGCTGATGCGGCCCCCAGTGAAAATGAGTTTGATACCCCTGCTGTAGGTGCAAACAATTTCTGATCCCATTTCCCTTCAAAAAGGTACAGTTCACTGCCTGCCCATAGGCTGTCTAAATGGCCATTTT
>PVKM010015010.1:0-28409 GCA_004027735.1 Carollia perspicillata | reverse complement strand
CTCACTGCCAGGTTTGAGGAAGCATCCTTCCCATAAACAGTATGACTAACCTGACACGTAGAGTGTCTGAAGCCCAAGCCACCCTGAAGAGGACAGAGAGTATCAGACAGTGTGTGGATAAGGACAGTCAAGGGACAGCAAGCTTCTACAATGTGAGAGAAGAAATTATTTTGGACAGGGGAACTCCAGTCCAAAACACACTTGGTGATGGTAGGTGACTCAGAGATAAACGACAAAATAATTGTTATCTAAATTCCTGATATACAAGGGTGGGCAAAAAAAGTAGGTTTAGAGTTTAATACAAATAAATAATGCAATACTTAATGAATAATAATGCAAGAATAAGCTCTGGGTTTCATGTACAGTTACTTTTGCCCACCCCTGTATTGTGAACAAAATTGAATGGTTATTTTAATCCACTGTTTGGGGATGATTTATTATGCAGCAACATATAAACAGAACATTCTTGGTCCAGTATAATGAGTGCACATTTACTTCTTTGTCATGGATTTTACTTTTTTCACTTTCTATTTTACTTAAGGGACTGAGACCACTTTGGTCCCCAGTGTCTCATCAAAAATTAAGTCCAAAGTCTATATAAACATCCAGACAAGACTTAAGCCTGAAATAAAAATCAAAAACGATGTACTCGTTGTTACTTAACAAACATGTTACAGACTAAATTATATGCTTTAACCTCCAGGCATTTAAACTAGAGACTAAGCTATGAGGGTGTGCTGGCCATAAAGGCATAAGGTCTCTCACTGACCAACCGTCATCTTCACTCTAACCAAAGTTCCACCCTTATTCCTCTGGGAACCCTGGCATCACTAGAGGCCTTCAGGGATTCAACCTTGAACTCTTTCATGCATGGGGAGATGCTAAGTAAATTGTTGACAGACTGTGGCACTCTATGTAAAAGTTTTGAAAACCTCTGACGCGATGTTAAAAAGGCACTGCATATTCAGCCTGTTCTAAATTGATACACCATCTCTCTTTCTAAATCGTTTACACTTTTCTAAGTTCTGTCTTAGAAAATTAACTAGTAGCAAATTCTTTTCTCTTCCATTGTCTTGTCTTGATTATTCTGCAGCTATTAAATTTGTCATCAATTCCTATCTACTTTTTCTTATTATTTCTTTAATGCATTTTTCTTCTCTATTCCCACTTGTGTTGACTTCATTCTAGGACTCAGTTTTCTATATAAAATAATAATAATTCTAATAATATATTATTAAATAAGATTAGTATCTTTTCTTCAGTAATCTATCCTTGCATAGGTTTTTACACTTATATTAATACAACTTATTATGTTATATACGGGGTTATAATCCACTAATAATTCCCCTAATATGAACAGTTTAGATTTCATTAGAACAAGTAAATAAACATCTAAAAACATCACTATTATTTATGGTGACACCAATATTCTTTGAAATAATTTAACAGGACCTTCTTAATCTTTTTCTGAGATTTTTTTCTGCTTTACATGTAAGCACTATTCTATTTGAATTGTTTACTCAAATCAAAAGGAATAATATTTTGTTTTTGTTTTGTTCTGTTTTAATTTTACCAAGTTCATTCACAACCTCAGACCTTGGCATATCACATTTGCTTGACCTGAATATCCTTCATTCTTTCCAGTGCCCCATTTTGATTTTATAAACTTTCTTCAATCTCAACTTAGCTCTCATTTTATTGAGAAAATCTTCTCTGGTCTCTGCATTTCAGTTTAGCATCCATCTAATGTATTATACACCATCATAATCACAATGAAAATGAGAGTGACTGATTACTCATTAGTGCATCATTATCATCTAACTGTGTGTAAGTGGTCAAATAGATTTGCTAAAATACAAAAGAAGAAAATTAATTTAGTACTAGCTTAAAAAAGAATCAAAGATTTAATATATTAACTGATTCATCTAATAATAATTGGAATGTACCTGTCTCTTTTAAATACGACAATGATTCTTTTCTTTTTTTAATAGCTCAGAGTATAAGATAAACCTTTAAATTAAGCAATTTGAATACTTTTAATGTAAAATGCCTTTAGGCCAGGAGAAATTAAATCACTTGCCAAGGGCCACATAACCACTTAAAATCAAACTATCACATTTCATGGATATATCTCCACTGAATAACATTAATAATTTTGTTTACCAAAAAAAAAAAAATGGATGCATTACTTTTGTGTCATTGCATTTAAATTACCACAAACTTAACCTCTTAAAGCCACATATATTCTACCACATGCTCCACTGACCAGGATCTACTGGACTACATTCAAGATGCCAGCTGGGCTTGGGTCACAGTGCAAGCTCACATGGTCAGCAGAATTCAGTTCCTCGTGGCTGGAGAACTCCTGATGACTTGTTGCTTCCTACACCTCCTTTCAAAGAAAAAAGGACTCATGGATATGGACAACAGTGTGTTGATTGCTGAGGGGAACAAGCATAAGAGGACTAAATGGAAATGGAAAAAAATACAATAAAGATTAAATTAAAATATAATTAAAATAAAGGGTTCAACTGATTAGGTCATGGCTGCTCAGCTGACATTCCTTTTGATTAACTTACGCTTACTTGATTAGGAACCTTTATTCTTTCTACACAACCTCTTCTCCATATTAGATAACATAATCATGGAAGTATATTCCATCATATTTCCAGGCCCATACACAATCAAGGAGCAGGTATTATGCTATAACATGTGTCATTTGGTCTTAGAATCCTTCCTGTCCTAGAGAAATATGGTTTCCTTTTGCACACTTTCAATGACGTGTGTTAATTTCATACTTTTTAAAATAAAATAAATAAAATTTGATGATAACATTGAACTTTTGTCTTATTTTTAATTTATATTAAGGTTTTATTTTGTGAGTATCAGTCCATTTTCTAACCACACAGAGTGTATGGGAATGCAGGCACATAGAGTTAAAATGTTGACAAGTTACATATACGTGTATAGTATTTAGCTTTCACAAATTGGTGCTCTTCCTTTCCTTAGACATTTTATTTGCCTTGTCCTTTTGCAAAGAAACATTTTTTTCTTCCTCTATTTAAAATTGTTTTTCAGCTACAGTTGTCTCTCTTATTTCCCCACAGCTCAATCTTACCCTGTCCCCTTGGTCCCTTATTCTTAGTAGCGTCTCCCTCTCCTCACTTTGAGACAACCACTATGGCAAAGTTGATAGGTACATATAATACATCTCTATATCAATGAACAATATATAATGTGAACATAATGTGATAACATTATGTATAATAATAACTTAAGTATACACTAAATTATCATTTACCCTGTCTTTTCAATTGGTCTTTAAAAAAATTGGGACAGCTTCTATTTAATCTGTATTAAAAATTATATATGAAGTATTATGTTAATTTTATTATTTGGTGCATACAAATTTTTAAATATTCCTTATGATTTGTTAACTGTTTAACCTTTATCTGAAAAGATGATAAAATATTTCCAACATAATTAAAAATCTCTATGCTCCTGGTATTTTGCCAAGTTTACCATATAAACATTGAAACCGTGGCATTAGGTGTGCATATACTCATGATGTCCACATTAAAAAATATCTGTTTGACAAATATTAGATATTTCATTGATGTATCAGCAGTCAATCTTCATTCTTTATGGATCCTGTAATTGCGCATTTCTCTACTTGCTAAATGTATTTGTAAGGGCAAAGTCAATACTCATGGCACTTTGTGGTCATTAACGGACAGCCTTAGAGCAGCAAAATATTTGATTTGCCTGACTTGTACATTCCCCACTAGGAACAACTAAGTGATGCTCTTCTTTCTTGTTCCAGCAGCAGACAGGGAGGACCAAAGGATGGAGATGGTAGGAAACTGGTGGTGGAGTACAAAAAGCTCCGGCATGTGAACGAGTTGGGCAAGGTTTAAATCCCAGCTCTGGTACCTATCAGGGAGAAGTCCTCAGGCAAGCCCCCAATACTTCTGAACTTCATTTTCTCTCTTGTAAAATAAAGAAAGTAGAATCTATGGGAACAAGTTGTTTTTAGGATGTAAGATTATAATCTAAGTGAGATATGTGCATATATTTTCATATATGTATATTTCTCTTAGGACAAACATTCAGTATTCCTTAATTAAGTGATAAGTAGAAATTTTATATGTTTCATTAATAATAAAAATCAATGGTAAATATATTTGTTATCTGTATTTTAAATTTATAGCTTATAATTTTCTAGCATTAATTTCTACTATTAACTTTGTCATCCTGGTCTTTTTCTCAATGTGTTTCAGTTATCATGACATGAGAAAAGAACACTATATCATGGCAATGGGTCTATGAAGAAATGGTTTTATTTCAATAATTCTCATCTCAACACATGGAAAAGATTCTCAAAGAATCTGCTAAGGGCATAACTCTTTATCCAAGCAACTAGAACTCTTGTTTGTTTATTTGTACATTCCACTGTAATCATTTAGATGGTCTCAGCACAAAATATTGAAAACATTAATATTTTTGTGAGTAGCTCTTTGCAAACAAGGGAAAATGAAATATGTCCATCCAGGCCCAGGAGAAAAGTCACTGCACAAGTCCTGTGGTTAGCTTTAAAGAATTTTTTGAACTAATATATAATGTATAATATGTACCTATATATCTGCATATGTGTGTGTGTGTATACCCACAAAACACTATGTAAGTAGTTCCAAGCATTTCATATATGCAAGAATATGTGAGGTTATATCGTAACTTATCTCTTAATGAAAAATCTGTTACATCTTTCTTGAAAAACACTGTTCTTTTTTTGTATCTAAATATGTCTCTGGTAAACAGCATATAGATGCATTTACCTGTCAAACATATCTACTATTTTAATAGAAAAATACATAAATTTATATTTATTGTGACTACCAATATTTTTTGGACAATTTCTCTATGCTTTCTTTTTGTTTACAATGGTTAATACTTGCTAAATCATTATTTTGCTGTTTTAGAACAATTTTTAGGGTTTTTTCTATACTAATAAAATTTTTTTGCTTTTTCTGCTTCTATCAAGTTACTTCCACTTTTCAAAAAAAAAGTTTAAAAAATGTTACTATATATTTTACTACTTTTTACTTTAATAATTTATCTTGCATTTTCTCCCATGGGGACTGAGGGGGGTGTGAAGAGTTCATTTAAAATTACTCAGTGTATTTTTCCACAGGTAATGTAATAATTTGTGAATTTTAAGAAAAAATATACATATATTAAAACTTGTAGTGACAACAAGGCCAAGAAAATGAATAGAAACACTAAAGTTACCTTCTTCCCTTGATGACATATTTACATTGAAGCAACATTAATTTTACAGATGACAGAGATGAAGAGTGTGATTTAGTTTCTTATCACTTTGATGCCTTTAATAATAATCCACAGGCATTGATGTCTTTTCAATGAGTTGTACAGACGTTAACAATCACTTTCAGATTCAGAAAGGGGTAGGACTTCAACATGAATTGTCATTTTATCTAGCAATACTATTTTTATTTTCTGTAGCTTATGTAATTATTTGTGTCAACTGTAAGAGTTTTTGTGTTTTCTATTCTTTATCTTGATTATAACCGAATTTTATTTATATCTCTCAAATCACTAAAGTTATTGAATCTTGGGTTGTGTAAAAGGATTTATGGGAAAGTAACAGGATGTAGAAGTCTGATCATTTATTTTATTAACTAAGTGTCAGTAGAATCTGATATAATTATATCAATAGGATAAAGGTTAGTATTCGGGAAAATGAATTGTTATTAGTATGGTATTGGAAAAGAGGAAAAATATTTTTAACTTGTTACAGTTGTTTCAATTCCCATTCACTGATTCTTTATAATGACTATGGTAACTTCTAATTTGGAGATTAAATTGGGACAAGACATTGAAAATTAAATATTCTGCAGTTATCTATAAGAAAAATCTCCTTATGGGCATTTAAATTCTATAACATGAAATTTGCAGGTAGTTTAAGAACATTTTATTTCAAATTGCACAATTTCAGAATAGAAAACAACTTTTCCCTCCTTACACACCCAGTATTTGAATTCAAAACCGTTTTCACATGCTTCACTGACCACCGCAGTGCCATGGATGATGTAATTTGTTGCTGTAGATTAACTGTGTTATTTAACACACAATGTGAACCATTTCTTCATTTATTTTCTGCTTCTTAAAATCTTTAATCTTCCTATACTAATGGAAACGTAATGTGCTGTACTTATTCTAATCAATCTCTCAGTGAATTCAGAGACATTTTTTAAACTTTTTTCCTTATTGGTCCCAATTAGGTATTCGGTTTGTGAATGAGCTACATTGATGACAATTGTCATTTTGTGACATTACTTCTTTCTAATCTAGAACAACATAATAATTGTTACATATTGCCTCTTAAATTCCATTTTTTTCCTTAGATATTTTCAACTTTCTCTGACCCACTCTGGGGGTAAGGGCATTCTAACTCTAAATCATCAGCACACATGCCCTCTGGCTTATTCTGGGGGTTCATGCATGGGCAGTTATGGAGCAGAGACTACAGGTGACAACTACCAAAATATTTCCCTCCCATTTTTCCCTGCCTTTACAGGCCTACGGTTGCAATACAAGGCTTCCATGTGGATAGGCCCTGCATATTTCAATATTCTCACTGAACTTGAAGGCACTTAGACCACTGTAAACACACTCTTCATTAAATGTTGAATAAATTTCTAGCCAGATGGGCCTTATAACTCCTGTCAGGAAACTACTTTAATAGATTTAATAAATTCTTCTGTTCCTCCTTCCATCTCCTGTTATCAGGAATAAAATCCTATCATCCAAGTCTTTTCATTTACTGGCCTTAGTTATAAATACCTACATTATACTTCATAAAGTATCCTTTAATCAAAACACATTTTATACTTTGAACAGGATTCCTATAAAATATCAACGCATCATGCATTGAAAATATTTGAAAACTGGTGTGAATATATGATTGTCTTGTCACTATTACCAAAACCTATATTACGTGCCTAACTTCGCTCTATGCTTCACCTAATGCTTAATATGGACAATATTCAGTAACAATCTATCACATTTCCATAGCTTACTATATCATGCTCTGTTTTCCTACTTATTTTTTCAGTATGCACGTGTGACTCCTTGTGTGTATTGTTTTCCAGAGGTGAGTAAATAATGGATGATTCACTGCCATGTCATTGGCTCTAGTTTTACATGTGCGAACACTATAAAACCATCATAAACTGTTCTAACATGGTTAAATTGATAAATCAGTGTGTTTTAAAGCAGTTCTTCCTCAAAACATGTCCTGAAAATCTCAAACCCAGTGATACCAGTATTACTCTAGATAATGTTCCAGTGTGGTAAGACACTGGGTTTAAGTTATGAAAAAATATTTCTAAAATAAGATATATGCACTCTTGTGGCTCCTTTTTTGTTTATATTCATCTCAGCTCAATATAAGTCTTCAATTGAATGAATCTTCACCATACACCAGTTTTTTTTTTAATGGAAATGATGATATATCACTCCAAAGATAAACGAAAAACTTGGAGACTTTCAGTTAAAACATGGACAATTTGTCCAAAGAGCAGAGCATTATTTCATGCTCTCCCCCTAAATACTGCTTCACCGTCAGATTGTTCCTCATTCAGCACAACTGAAGAAATCACTGTGTCTGAAATTAAATTCTCACAGACGGTAGGGAGCATTAATCTTCAACTATGCTAAGAATGCTCTTTAAATCCTTCATTTTCTAAAATTTCTATATGAGATTTTTTACTTTTTAAACTTATGACAGATCACCTAATATAACATTTAGCCTCTTATGCAAGTTTAAGTGTACAGTTCAGTGGTGTTAACTATTATATTCACAGCGTCACCTTTCAAACTTTTTCATCGTGCAAAACTGAAGCTTTACACACATCAGACAGCACCTCCTCTTTTCCTTCTCCTTGGTCCCTGGAAACCACAATTCCATCTCCTACTTCTACAAGTTTGATGATTTTAGATACGTTGCAGAATTATTCCCAATAATTAAGAGATTAAAGGAGCATAAGAGTTCCTACATGAATGACCACATTAAGAATGTTCTCTATAAATACAATAAAATATTATTCAACCTTTGAAAAAAGAGGAAATTCTGTCATATGTGCCACAAGGATGAACTTTGAGAACATCATGCTAATGAAAAACTCACAAACAGATAAATACTGTATGACTCACTTATTTCTAATACTTTTCATTTTTTTCAATTAACTGATGTATTTTATGTCTCAAGAAGGCTTTTGCTTAATTCAGATACTTAGAATTTATTGAGCATCTACCAGGTATTTCATTTCCTAGGGAATACGAAATAAATAGGAGACATAGACAACATCTTCTCTCAAAGTACTATAACTAGGCTTATTTTTTATTTTGCAAAGGATTAGATTTATGAACATAAAAATCCAGAGGAGCTATATGCATATTACTCCAGTTATTTAAAATGTTTTAGAAACATGATATCCAAGCCAACTGCATCTAATATATATTCATATAGTGGAACACTTGCTTATTCCAGAACCATCAATTTTTACTGAAGGAAAGAGCTTATACTGAGATAAGCTGCTTTAATATTATCAGGATTTATGTGGACAACCTTTCAAGATGTACTTTATAAATGTTTTTACCTAACATAAATTTCAAAGAAACCAGAGAAGTAACATGCCTTTGCCTGGAGACTGTTGTGAGACAAGGAAAAAAGGTGCATGATATACAAACACACCTTATTTTATCAGTAGTTTTGTTATTTACATATTTTTATTATTTATAACATATGTGTATGTTATTTAGAATATACATTATTCTAGTTGATTCATTAAAGTGATGACCTGGTACTTCTAGTTGGAAAGAACCAAAGATATGATGGCTCTAGTTTCTTTCAACAACAAAAAAATGTTACTTCACCATAAGTCCTTAATAACTTCAACTATACATATGATATATTTATTATATATAGATCTATGAAATAGATCAAGAATATTCAAATAAGAGTAATTAACTTTCTACTGAAGTAAGAATAATTAAGATATAGTTTTCATTTGCTTTCAGTTGCACTATGAGAAACACTTTGGCTGGAAAATTTTTAGTCAACTGGTAGTTTTTCACACTTTTCAGGTAAGAAAATAATGTTTAGAAAAATGCTCCAGCATAATGTCTTTCAAAATATGCCTTTTATTTCTATTTAGCATTAATTAAAAAATCCCTTTTTGTTCCTTGAAAAGTATTTTTTTGAAATGATACAACTGAACAAATCAGCAAATGCCTCTAAATTTGTTCCTTGACCTTCATTCTTTGCTTCAGCTACTCTAAGGAGAAATTCAAAGCAAAGTGGACACTCGGGATTTTCGTTAACTCTTAAAATTTCCATTTGAGACCTGTAGACATATTTATCTCTTTAAAACAAACTCTTCCGAGCATGCACACAAATAAGCACCCCTGAAAATATCAATACCTCCTCAACTAAGATACAAACTGACGCACCACTGCAGATAAAGCAAAGCAATCCTTACACATAAATTTGTCTTCAACATTCTCTCCTCTGCCATTGCTTTAATTACCTTTTGTTTACCCCATTTTGTTATCATTGGTAGCTAACTAGATATTAACATAAAAAAAGGTTTCAAAGGGAATTAGACATTGAGTTTAAAAGGCTGCGGAGTAGAGGTTATATTTGCTTCACCAGGAAACGACACTCCAGGGGATCATAACATTGTTCTGCCTAGGGGATTAACTTTCCCAGTTCCTCCTTCTGGTACCTTATTGTTGGGGGTGCCGGGGTGGGGGTGGGGAGCTGTTAGACCATAAAGGTTTGTCAGTCTACCTAGAGGGTGTAAACTTAACAAAAGTGTGTGAAACCTTGGGGAGTTCATTGGTTATTTTGAAAAAGCACCTGATCTGGCCCAAATCCTAGCTAACATAATCAATCACAGGGGAAACAAGAATCTCATTCCTTCTCTCTTGTTCACGAATCACACTCACCCCATGTACTTGCATGTACTCTCTCTCACAGCCATGTGCCCTTAGTGGCATGCACAGCCAATGGCCACATGGACTCCACATGCAGGCTCCAGGCAGAAGCCTGAAGACCTCAGCACAGCAAAAGACTACAGCCAGGAACACATGCTAAGCTAGCCAGATGCTGGAATGGACTAAGCTTTAATATGACATAAGATCTCTGGACATTGACTTTATTTCTGGCCCTGATTTTTCATGGCAGGATGGACAGAGATGTGAACTGTGGGCAGCCGTCCACACAAATAAACCACTTTGCCACCCCACAGTCTCCCATGCATGGGTCCTTGGAATGTTTTCCTCACAATCTTGCTGAAGAGCCTAATTTCCACCAGCAACAATTTGGCCATTTGAGCTCTAGAGTGTCCAACATTGTTGACCATAAAAACACCCTAAGTGAATCAAAACCCATTCATGTCTGTAGTATGGTCGGAAAAACATTCTACATATGGAAGGCTGTTTTTCCAAATTAAATTAAAAGTTACTCGTGATTTTAACAATTTTATCAATAGCAATAGTACCCATGCACATGCTGAATACATTCTCAAAATATATTATAGAGGCATCATGCAAAATGTCATCAGAAAGGAACCCCTTATTGACTCTGCCTCCTCCCCCAATTCAAGAGCCTCTCATTTACACGGAAGGTACTCTCTCCCTGCACACAGACACATAGACAAGAATTATTTTTCCCTGTTAATGTAACTGTACTATAATTACAATAAATTTAATTTATAGAGGTCACTGAATAAACAAACATAAACTACCTGTGATTAGTATTCATCTTAGAAATAAGCAGAAAAAAAGTAAACTAGTGAGATAATTGTTTCATTCAATAGAAAGAGTCACATTTTTGTATCCTGGCAAGAACACACAAATGCCACAGTCTTCCTCAGTACTCTAAGAAATTTCACTGACATGCAAAACATATTTTTCTTGGAGTAATGTTGAGTAAAAGATAGTATGATTTGCAGGATTATAATATTTACCTTGTAAAATACTGAAATCAGCATAATCTGTAGAACATGTTGCTATGAAGCATGCAGTCATGTAATTAGAGCATCATTACAGTTTCTAATAATTGTTCTATTAATTTCAACATAGCTGCTAGAAGGCTGATTGTGGAATTTGATTTTGATTCAGCACCATCATATAAGGACTAAAGTAAAGATGTTATTTTTGTAGGGTTCTCAGATAAGTATGGATCACCTTTAATGTGATCCATCCAAAGTAGTTCCCCATGGAAGAGAATTTTCAAGTTCAAAAGTGACATAAGCCTGTTATGCCTCACACAATTTCTTCACCTTTCACAGTTTCTGAAACACAGTTCCACTCAATTAAGAGATTTTGAAATTAATATTGCCTTTATATGTACTTTTGTCCTAGAGTAAGTAGTATCAATAACAATTGAAGTAAACTTGGTTTTTGTGTGGCATGATAGTTATTGCTCAATGTTCTCCATATACTTTATTTTTAATTGTATAGAAACCTGGAGTTTTCAGTGATGATAAGGTCATACGAAATAAACATTACATTTTCAAACCTTCTTTAAAACAAAGGATTCCCAAGTGCCCCAGTTCTACCCAATAGATGTAAAATGAAGTGGCATATGGCAGCTTTCGGGAATATTTTTAAGAGATAACTAATATATGAATCTTACTCTTTTCTTCTATGCTGAGGCTAGGAAGGTGTATATCACTCATCCTGACTTTTATATCAAAGACCATCTAAAAGAAGCAGAAACTTGGGATTGTTTTAGTTTCTAGGGACTTTATCGAGCAGAGCTGCCATGACTAGTACTGGAGATCTACATCTATACCTCTACTTGAAAAAGTTTTCTAGTTTTTCTTTTTCCGTCCTCTGTTACTTTATTGTTTGGTTCTCATGGGCAAACATAATTCCAAATGATGGAGTTATTTAAGTGCTTTGGTCTGGCTTAACCTTTTATAAAATGAACTTGTTTCCCCACATGGCTATGTCAATAAACAAGAAGAATAAGACACAAGAAAAATGTCTTGTAAAATGTGCACTTCAAAAACATCAGGAGTTTCTGTAATGGCGTATAAGCTCTCCTAGATCCTATTTCAAATTCTGAGAGTGTATGCATTGGCTAGAGATGACACATGGATGGAACCAGATTTTGAGTAATGAAATTTATGTGGTACATTTTACAGAATGCGATTAGAATGCAGTGATCAGGACACCAGCTATACTGTTAGAATGCAGAGCAGGCACTTGACATTCCTAAAGGATGAATTATGTAATAATTAAGCTTCTGAAGGAAGTTATAAGCATTACTTCTGCACACAAGAACTTCTCTAAAGTGTATTGATACAAGCATATATTGAATTTAAAACTACATCTGGGCTGGTGAAATGCTTTTAAAAAATAATTCAGCTGTAGATATCTGTGTTGTTAAAACAAAGATCTTTAGCTTCAGTTGCACAGAGGATGCCTCTTTGCTTCCCTAATGCAGTAAATGTATCACAGGTGGAGTTTGCTGAATCCTTTTCCACAGGCTGGAGTCCCAGGGACTAGCATGAGTTTGGAAACTAACTGGATGACAATGTCTGAATGAACAGCAGGGGCCAGAAAATCACAAGGTGCTCTGCAATGTATGGTTTCATCTAAGAGGGATGAGGGTAATTAGTTCAGCTAATAAAATCAACACCCTCTCTATTCAGAAGGGAAAATGAATTGCCTGTTTGAAATAAGTGAATGAGATAGTAAACTAGTCCAGAGGAGCAGGGATGCTCAATGAGAGAGAAAGAAATGTCGGGTAGTTCCTGGCCTTGATTAAGATCCTGAGTAACCTTTCATTCTCAAGACAGGTTTTATATCATTATATCGATTGATCTTTTTCTAAGATATTTAGTTGATCTTACAACTGAGGGAAGCTCACCCAGAGAAGCAGCCACAAATAAGGGAGACTTAATAGAATAGTTACTGTATAAAAAATAAGGGAACTATCTGTGACTTCAAGACCACATATGACACAATGCATAGATTCTCATCTTCATTCTTGAGTGGAAAGCTAAATGTATTCTTTTTTTTTCCCATTTTTTTAAAGTTTATTTTAATTCTTATTTGAGTGCAGTTTTCTGGGGGGGGGCGGTGGACTGGGATGGGAGTAAATGTATTCTATATTGATGAAAAGTATTAATCAATCAGGTGTTTATCACTTGAGTGCAGAAAATGAGCCTAGTGAGGGTTAAAATAGCAGAACAGAGGGTGAAAATGCTATGTTCAATGGCTTCTCCACTAGGTATATGGCAATTTATATTGACATGAAAAAAACTGTAAAAGAGTTTTCCTGCCTAGAAGCAGAGGGAGATTCAGTGCACGATGTGAGCATATTATTATTTTTTTTCTTTCTGTGGCCTCATTTGATATGTGAATGATACCAAACATCCAGACATTTGCTGTTGATGTAACCATCCTTGCCACTGTCTGCCTTTGTGGTACAGGCCTGTTTAGTGTGAGGCACTGTGAACAAACATAAGGGAAACCCTGATGTACTCTCTCTCAGAGAGAGAACTTGGGTAGCTCCCGGACCTCAGTCATTGCAACGACCAAACGAGTTTTGATGCCAAACTTATTTTCTTACCTTTTCTAGTTGTAAATTTCTTTCTTCCATGTCTTTCACAAAGCCTCTTCAACAACCTCATCATGATCTCTACAGTAACCTCATTTGCAGAGATAGTCTCCCTTCTTCTACAAGGGAAAATAAGAGTGGGGTAATGCTTATTTGCCCACAGGTATGTGGCATACATATGAGAAACTGTGCCCCAGTTTCTACTGGCAATGTTTCTCCTGGTTTCTTGTTTTGGGCCAAATGCTTTCAAATACTCCAGCTGGCCCTGGAGATGATTGGTGCTAATTTGTAGAAACTGAATTGTCTGAGACACACTAAGAACATTTTGCTGCGAGAATTGCTGTTATCCAAATAGCTTTGGATTTGTTTCTTCTAGTTACCTTACCAGGACATCTAATGTTGGTAAAACTTGGCATGTGGTTCACACATCTTCGGGAGAAGCTTCACCTAATAGTCTATTACTCTGTTTTCTCCAAGTGCTCCTGACTGATTTTGGACTTCAGAAGATAGTCCTGCAATTCTGTGTATGAATCAGTAATGTGTTTCCAACCTTAGTAGCAATCTGAAGATCTTGTTGGAGGTCTCTTAGGTGATTGGCAAATCACACCAATGCTTTTCCTTCATCTCAAATGCTTCCATCACGTCTGTTAGGATTTCATACAAATCCTCGAAGGCAGAGGGCCACACTACGGTCTGCCACTGTAGCTTCCCCATGCTCTCCTCTAACCCTGTAAGGCTTAGCTAGAACCAGGTTAGAGAGACACCCTCTCCCCAGCCTCTGCCTTGTGAGTATAGCACCTCACCCTTCCCTCAGCCTGGAACTGACCAACTGCAACCATTTATTTTTGCAAAGTTTCTACCACAACTGGATTAGAAAAACACCCAAAATTAATTGCACCAGAAAAAATATAGTATAATCCAAATGATCAAAATTTAGGACAATAGCTTAGACCACCTTGAGAAGAGATTGAGATCACAGAATCTCAAATGGCACAAACTCCTCTATGTCACTCACCACTGCCTTCAGGGTCCAGGTAGTTGGGTGGGCAAGAATATAAGTGATAGCCCTTTTGAAAGAGCAGGAATTTACACTCCTTCCTTCCATAATCCTTTGTCAATACGGTCTGCCTCATAGACTCGCTGCCTGTTCTCTAAAGCAAACCTCAAAAGAATAACTGACTTTTACAACACGGTTTACCCTTGAGGTTTGACTTCAATAACAAATAATAAGTGTATTATACTCTGATTTATATCAGACTATTCTCATTTAATAGAATCATCTCCAGAAATTCATGAAATGGTGAAGAGAAGTGATTTGTAGGAATCCCTGGTTTCTTGGTTTTATTGGTGTCAAATAGCACTGAAAATCCATCACGATTTGCAACCTGCTGTGTAGTTTTGAGAGTAGAAGCAAAGGGACTGTGATAACAGTTTGAATTTTAAAAATAGAGTTTTGTAACAATAAAATGGCTATTGTATAAAACAGAGGAGGGACCTAGTAGTAACAGAGATGGAATTTTTTTTTCTGTTTCAATTTACCCTTCTGTGAGAACTTGAATTTCTAGTGTGACACACCTCTTTAGAACAGGTTTGTTAGAGTCTGGAAAATTCCACCTCATACATATTCTCCCCTCAAAGGGATGGAATAAGATAGTAAAACTGTAAAGAATTTGAGAAGATTTTGTTCCTTTAGGTGGTGGGTAACTGAAAATGGACTTTATGCCCCTTTACCTTGTGCTACACAAAATCTTGCTTGTTTAGCTCCTTAAGCCAGTTTTCATTTGAGCCCGGGGAAAGGATAAGCTTCTGCAGACAAAGGCAGGTCAGAGAAAGGAGACAAAGAGTGGTGGTGTTAATGCATATTTGCGATTAACTTGCAGTCGAGAAGGTTAATTAATATTTAGGGAATTAAAAGCTGAAGGGAGGCAAGATTTTGTCAAGGAACATATGGCAAGAAGCATGTGAAATCCACTGAGTCTCAAAAAACATAGCGTCCTGGGAATGACCATCAACAGCAGAGTAGAGTTAAGGAAAGCATCATTATTTCACTAAACGTGAATTTAGTGCAAAGCACATTGTTTAAGTCAGAGTTTGGTGTCATTGACATCTCGGGTCAAATTGGTTTTTGTAGGAGCTGGTGTGTGCATCGTACAATGATGAGCCACGTCAGTGGCCTTCCCTGGCTAGATACGATATCTGCATTCCCTATCCCTCTGTGGCAGAGAGAACACAAAACAAAAAATTACTTTACATGTTGTCAAATGTCCCTTTGGGAGATAACTATTCCCTGGATGAGAATCACTGGTACAAATTTTAAAAAGTTATGTATATGTATATGTGTATATGTATATATACATATGTAATTGTTTGGGGCTTCTTCATATACGAAGTACAAATTAATAAACCTCAGATTCCTGAAAGTGTGGAGAAAACCATTTGGAAGCACAAGTGAACAAACATTTTTAATTTTATGTTTTTATAGAAGCCTAATATGCACACAGAAAGGTATACATATACTGAATGTATCATCAATATACTTTGCATAATATACAACCTGCTCATCACCAAGTTTGATGAATTTTAACACACTGAACAAACCTGGGAAAATGGCACCAAGATTAAGGACTAAAGGTTAACTCACGAGGAATTCACCTTGCACCCCCTCCCATATTCTTTCTCCCTTCCCAGGGACTAATCCCCATCCTGACTTCTAACAGCCCCATGTGTCTCAGTTCTCCCCTCAGTGTGATTCAGCCACCCAGGTGGCTGCTCCAGGTGGTTGTAGATTGATTTCATTCACATTTGTGTCACGTTCTGTAAATACAACTCAATGAATTGACCTATGCATTGTAATTAGGTATTTGGGTAGTTTCACGCTCTGTGACTGTTATGAATAAAACTGCTGTGGTATTTCTGTACATTGTGTGCATGTATGTGTGTGTGTGAAAATATGTTTTGTACTTTTTTTCCTGTTCAGTGTCTGCCTGAGAGTACAATTGCCGGAGGAAGAGGCTGTTTGCAGAAACGTGCTTCCACATGTCTCTGTCCAATACACCCAACACTACATGTGAAAAAGACCATCCTTTCCCACTGAAATTGAGTGCTGTCTTTGCTACAAATTGTAGCAATGGTCTATGTATGAACTTCAATTCTGTGTCATTACTTAGTTTGACATTAATTATTTTAGTCCTTCTGCTTTGTTTTTTTCTTTAGCAAAGAAAAGTCATTCTGCTGCGTTTTTCTTTCATATTACCATGAGTTTAAGAATCAGCTTGTCATGTTGTGAAAGCTAAATCATTTGATTTTGGTCTTTATTTACATGTAAGTGTTTATGGCTATACATTTTTCTATAAGCATTCCTTTAGCTTTATCTCATAATTGTATGTACTATCTTTACTATAATTCACTTTAAAATATTTTCTAATTTCAATTTTAATTCATGGTTTATTTAAAAATTGCGTATTTTTAGATATAGGCATTGTGCCAGGCAACTCTATACAATTCACTTATGGATTCTAACATTTATATTTAGATTCTTTTAGGTTGTACATAGCACACAGTCATATGACTGGTGCATAACAACAGTTTTAAACACCTTGTTCCGATTCTTACGCTTTTCTCTTTCTCTTCTTGTCATCACAGTGTCTAAGACCGTGATTATGGTAGGCAGCTGGAAGGACTGATTGTTTCAACCTTTTCAGATATGGAGCTGGGTTAAGACGTATAGGCCTTAGTAAAAATCCAGCCACCTCTGGTGTGCTTCTTTCTGGAATGTCACCTTCTAGATTGTTGACTTTACGCACACAGTCATCCTTCACCTTGGCCATGAAGGGAGACTCAGTTCTGAGCTTTAGCATTCCCAAGCTCGTACCCCACTGTTTAGTTTACACTAATGAAAAATCCAAATATCTGACAAAAGGCACAAAAGTGAACTGAGTATGCGCCACTCTCAGGTAGGTCTTTGTTTTCTCGGCATCTAAGGGCTGCAGAATTTATTCTGCCCTTTTGAAGTTCCGGCCATTATCCAGCATCTTCTGTGCTCCAAAGTCCAGGAAATTACCATTGGTCATCCTGGAGGCACGTGTGAAGGCCTTCGAGTTTTTCCTCCTCCCTGCTCGGCCTCACATGTTTGCTGGTTTCTTCCCCCAGGCAGTGGACTTCTGCCTCAGCTAAACTTTATCTTCAGCATCCTTCCAGATTTGATCAGAATCCCCAGTTTGGGAAAAGTTAACTAGCAACGGTCAACTCTAGACAGAAAAGGTTTTCTTGGTAGTTTTATTTCAACTAGTCCTCCTTATTTCAACAGGTGCCCAGTCAAGTCCCAAGGCATATTGTTTCTTATGTCTATGATTTTTGTTCTAGTTCTTGCAATGACACATCAGTTTTTAATTACCTACTGTGACCTACTTGGTAACAGAGATTTCTCATATTTTTTAAAAAATATTGCAATAGAGGTGAAAATTACATAACACAAAATAACTGTGTTAAAGGCTGTGATTCAATGGTATTTAGTATATTCAGAATGTTGTGCAAATATAACATCTATTGAGTCCCAATAATCTTTATCTACCCAAAAGTAAACTCCCTATTCCTTAAAGAGTCAGTTCCATTTTCCCCCATCTTGCCTCTCACAACTAGCAATCTGCTTTTTGTCTTTCTCAATGTACCTATCCTTGATATTTCATTTAAAAAGAATCATATAATAGCTGACCTTTTAGGCCTGGCTTTTGTCACTTAGCATAACACTTTCAAGGTTCATCCATGTTATAAACAAGTATTAGAACTTTAGCTTTTGAAAGCTGAATCACATTGTATGCATATGACAGATTTTATTTATTTATCTTCTGATGATAAACATTTGGGTTGTTACTATGTTTTGGCTTTGGTAAGTTGTGTTGCTATGAATATTTTTGTACTAAGTATTTGTTTGAATACTTGGATTTAGTTCTTTCGGACTTATATCTAAAAGTGGAGTTACTGGGTCGCATCATGAAAATCTTTTGTTTAACTTTCCAAAGCACCAACCTATGATTTGTCTTTCTGGAGGACTCAGCTGATTTAAAGTCTTTGTCTAGCCAGTTCAATATCTATGCTTCCTCAGGGACAATTTCTGTTCATTTTTAATGTGAATGGGCCTCACTTTCTTTTGTTAGATTAATTTTATCTTTTGTTGTTGTTTTAAAAGTGTGCACTTAAAAATTGTAATGCATTAACTCCAAAAACATATTTTTCCTCCTCAGCATTTTGTTTTGTGTTTTTTTTCTGTACCTGTGATGTAGTTGTTTGATTGTTTATGACTTTCATATAGCATTTTAAAAGACTATTACTTGTCATATGCAGTCTCTGATGCCTTTTTTTAAATTGTGATCAACTAGTGTTTGGATAAAGAATTCTTGCATGTCTGGGAAAAATAACAACAAAAAATCCAGACCCTCTAACTTTGCAATTTGGCTTTGTACTGGGACACTTCACAGCTTAGCCAAGCTATGCAGAAGTCTGGTCCAGAATGTACTTCCTTTTTTCACTCAGCCTAGAAATCAGCCGTAGACGAAAAACTAAAAGCCTCTTCAGTGTGCTGCTGTTGTTGTTTAGCATGGATTCTTTCCTGGATTATGTATGCTTTTTCTAAAGTTCCGAGTCTACAGGGATACTGTATAATACCCTAATTCTCCAAATAATCTATTTTTTCCCAGTTTTCTCTCCCAGCTTTTCATCATATTGATTGTTTGCCTCAGTTGTAATCTTTGCCCTGGGCAGCAGCAACCTATTTTGCCTCTCACAGTTTTTGAAGAATTCCCTGTGCCTAGCTACTTTTCTACCCAGAGAGACTTAAAAGAGATGAAATAAATGCAAATCCTTGCTTCAGTCCTCCAGGCAACCCCCAGACTGGTCAAAGCCAACAGATTCAGTTCTTAGAGAGGAAGGGCTGTTCTCTCTCTGGAACCGAAGACCCTGAGTCCCACAAAGGGAAGAATGTGTCGCTGTCCTCAAATTGCTGCCAAGCTGGGAGCAGGATAGGAACAGAAGTAAACGATTGTGCTGCTAAGCTTTCCTAAGATTTTTAAGCCAACTAATTCTTGAGTCAGTGCTTGCTTGGTTGCTATCAACTTTGACTATTTTCCAAAGTTCTCACAAAGTTAATTCCAAATAGTTTTTGCTCCATTTTTTTGGGGGGCAGGGGGTGCATTCTGTGGAGGAACAAGTTCTCAAAGTACTAACTCTGTCATTTTTCACTGATATCACTAAACACCCCTTACTTTTCTTTTCATCACAAGTTAAAAGCCTTTATGCTGGAGGGTTCTCATTAACTTCTCTTGAAACACTGCCCATAGCTGACATGTAATGTCAGAGCAATAACCTTTTAGCTCTATTTTCATCTTTTAAGCATCCTTTTACAAGTTTGAAATGGTAAATTTATCTCCTCTCGGTTACTTTTGAATACACAGGTTTTGTACACTGGAGCAAATGACATAGACTTGAAAATGATGTGGAAATTTGTATATGGAAATACACACACACACACACACACTACGCACGCACATACATATGTACACATACATACAAACAAAATATACAACCAATGACAGCCAAGAGAGATAGAATATGCTATATTACCAACTACGTTTGAATTTTTGCCTAATAAGGTGCTATTCTTAGTTGTTCTATTTATTGTTTGAAACTTGAGAAAACTGGGACATAAGAAGATTTAATTTATAGCATCTTCAGCAAATCCATCCAAATCTATTTAGTCTCAGAGTTCTTGAAAAAGCTTTGACTGTCAAAACTGTAGTCCTCAAAGAAGGATCCCAGAGGCACTCCTTCCTTTCCTCGGGGGGAATGACTGAATTCATTCTGCAGAGTCTAGGATAAATACAGACTTTAAGATACAAAATTTTGTACCTTAAATTATGTGGAATATTGCCAAATATGGGATAACATTTCACATTGACTCAGATATTTCTCTGACACTTTAACAAAGAGAGGGAACACATATTTAATATGGAATATAGCTCAATGTATTATCTGACCTTTGCTAGCATGTAGGGATTCTGTAAGTGTTCTTTCTTAGTATATGTCTCCACTCTGAGAGGTTCGATTGCTCAATGTGATTGAGCACACTATAAGTTAAAGAATTCAAAGAAAACTCCTGATGATCTCAACATACTACACCAAATTGTGTTCATGCAGTTCTAACTTAATGACATCTGCCCACAAACTCTTGTTTATTCAATGTTTTAGGAAAATACAAATCAATAATGTCTGTAATTAGTTTAGGAGCTTTTTTGTATGGCAGGTAAACACAAACCTAAAATTTTAACAAAAATCATGAATTATCGTTGCAAGTTCAGTATTAAAAAGGTTGCAGTTACTTTTTGTCATTTAATAGTGGCATGTGGAAGATGAATTTCTACAGTTGCATCAGTGTCTAGATTGCTCTGTGGTCACTATAATAAAACTATACAATATTAAATAGAAATTCACTTTGACCTGAATTTAGTGGAGGTACAATAAAATTTTTCTAACTCTACCCAAACAAAGCCAGCAATTCATAAGCTTAGTTTTATTTCTAATAATAATCAAATTAGAAACTCGCTTTGCCAATATTTGATAAAATTTACCAGTGAAGCTGTCTGGCTGGTCTTCTGTTTTTGTTGTCTTTTCTTGGGGTAGAGGTCACTTATGTTTTGGACAAGATTTAAATTTCAAATTAACTTTCTTTTACCAATATATTTATCCGGAGTTTTAATTTCTTCTTGAACGAGCTTTAGTCATTTCTATTTTCCTTAGACTTTGGGTTGATTGGACTCAGTATTTAGTTGCAAGCCAATAAAAGCTTAATGCTGCTTCATTAGAGCCCCACTCAGGCATAGCCCCGAAAGTTAGAGAGAAGACATTATCCTAATGAGCAAAGCTTTGGTCTTACACTTTATGTGGAAAGAAACAGACCGATAAAAGAATAGGTGCAGACTCATGGGCAGTTGCAGATGTCTTAGCAGGTTTGTCAAGAGCCTGAAAATAAAACAACCAGCAAACAAATAAAAAAACAAAATGAGATCATGTGATCAGGAACAAAGATGTCTGGGGCATGTGTATGTCAAAGGATCTATGGAAATGGGTATACTCTATGATATTTGCAGTGTCCAGTGATGTCCAACAAAAGGCATGTGATACAGACAATGAACTAACAACCACGTAGTAAAACATCAGGCAGCTATCAGACATCTGACATCAAACAACCTCTGTCATGGACCACACTAGTGCTGGAATAATGGGAGCACAAATGGAACAGCCAAGGTGGCAGAGATGGAGGCTATGAATGGAGTCCTAATTACATAGCCTCCAACTAACAAAGGTCGACCTGGTTACTCCCATTGGCACAAACGTCCAATACTGAACCTCTGATATGGCACCATGCATGAAGAGATCACATGGCATCTTGATGGCAAGTAATTAAAATAGAGTCCTCGCACACTAGAAAAGAAAACAATTCTTCCCAACTAGAATCAAGACTCATTCCAGGTGTACCTTCTGCTGGCAGAGCCTGCTCTGCACCATTATTTCAGAATCTATACACTGACATGAGGTTAGCATTGCCTCAAACTCTACTTTAGAGCAAAGCAGTGTATCAGTGGCAGTTTGTCAAGGAATCAACTGACCCTGTTGTAAACCTTTGTACACATGCGCACACACATCACTAGATGCTGCTGGCCAAAGAGAGCAATGTAAATTTACCAGCCTATGGAAAGTGCAATTAATGTGCCGCTTAGAGATAATAGCTTGCTCGAGTAGAGCGCTATCCTCCAGGATGCAATTATTCTTATCATCAACCCTCATATGGTACTGTGGCCACCCAAAATTTAAAAAATGGCTTTGAGGACTGAGGATTAGGAGCAAAATTGAACCTGTTTCCTCTTACTTTTGATGATCAATTTATAGGATTTTTGCTTATTTCTCCTTTTTCGATTTAGCAATCTGAGTTTCCTGAATGAGAAGACTTTCACCAGGGTATGCAGCAAGAGACTTTTTAAACTTTAAATTAAGAATCAGTTAAATGTGTCATTATTTCTGCAGGCATAATTGATCTTGACCAGAGGAGGCAGGATGCCATTATGCAGCAAGGACAGAAAAGAATATGCTTGATACTGTGTGATATTCTGAGGTGTCCCTTGGTATATCCTTACCCAAGTCAGGTGTTAATATGTAAGTACAGAAGGCAGAAGGGCATGATGACCAAGAGCTTAGATCTGACTGGGAGGAACTTCTGGGTCATCACAGCAAGTAAATACCTAAGACAGTGAAGATACTTGTTAAAAGTGAATGAAATCTAGAACTGGTTAAAAGAGGAGACAATTGATTTCAGATGATTACAGGTGATGATTTCAGGTGATCACAACCTACTGTGATGCGGTTGAACTCTGTCCCACTAAATTTCTTATTGCTGGCTATCCCAGGAATTGTAAACAACATGAATTATAGAGGAAGTGTTTCCATAGTTTATTATGTAAAGTATGTAGAGCTGGAAAGAACAAAAGGTGAACTGGAATGACTACCCTGAGGTGTTAGCAAAACTTGCCCGTCAGCTCTGAAGTTCTTACTTACCTAGCCATCAAATGTTTTGGTAACTGGCATCTTCCTACTGTGTTCCACTTTATGAATTGTTCTCAGGCAAAGAAAGCTGCCTTACCCAAGGAAACACTCTCTTCATGGAGCATTCAGCATCAAATGACAGGTTGGAGTGAAGATGTAAATGCCTGATCCTCTTCCACAAAGCAGGAATATTCTGAGGGGTCATCACGGAAGAGCTGTTCATGGGATTGGCTCAGACCTCTACTGAGACTGCAGCAAAGTTCATATTCTCCCTCTGCCCCATCCTAATTCCCCCATGCCTCTATAAGTGTTACTGCTGAGGACCTCCTTAGTAAAATTCTTACATGCAAGCTTCTGTCTCCAAGTTTGTTTCCTGGGAAATCTTTATAATATATGAACAACATGAGTTTTTATCCAGAAAACAAAATAACCCAAACATGACCCTGTTCTAACCAAACAATCACTACTGCCTGTTGTCTCTGCAACTGCACCAGCTAAGGCATCAGTGTACAGACTACAATAATAAACTCAGTTATCATAATATGATATCCTGTAGGGTTAATCACTCCAAAGTAAGAGATTCAATGTACATGGAATTCTGTTGTCATTATTCTTGTCATAACATAACTCAATGATGGCATTGGTCACATGAATACAGTAGGTAAGAGTAAGTAATTTTCAATGCTGCTATCAAAAAATACAGAAAAAGTCACATTTTAGTGGTTTCTGCCTTGTGAAGAAGTGATACACACAATTTTTAGGGAAATCTCAGAGGCAAAAATTGTTAAAATACTTTAAGATATAATTCCTCAGGAATATGAATTCCCTAAAGTATTTAAATAAAATAATAATGAAAGCAAATATGCTATTTTTTCTTCAGCATATTAAACAGCAAATTGATATCTGAGTAAGTGCACTGGGCTTCTCCAGCTGTCTAACCTTTTTAAGTGGCCCATGTCAACAAAACTAAAAAAAATACATCAAAAGTATTTAGTTTGTTTTCTTATTAAAATAGTTGTCACAGTGAATTTTTAGGGAATTGTTGTAGTAAAAAAAAAAGTAAATAAAAATTATAAACTTGATAAAATTGGTGATAATTTTATCTTCCTTTGGTCTTTCTTAATTAGGCATAAAGTTCCAAAAATCACTTGCCAACCATGCCATAGTACTACTGTTTTTCTTAAATGGAAAGTTTTCAGATTGTGCTTTATTTAAAAAAAATGCTGACAATATACTTGCTGAATTATTAAATACCAGAACCCAAAACATTCAGACTTGCTAGAAGAAATGCAACCCCAGTTATACTGGTGGAAAAAAGTAACCTTGAGATAATTAGGAATGGATTATTGAGGTTTGAGATAATTAGGGTGGAACTGGCAATACCAGAGACCGTGCCTGAACTTTTCAAGTCCCTTGGTGGCAGAGCACAGATTGAACTGCTGCTGGCCAGAATCCAGGAGGTCAGAATTAGCCAGCTGTGCCTTCAGCCAGCAGTATTGAGTGGTACTCCTTTTCCCCCAGCTCAAAGAACAACAAGAGGTTAGGAAGTCATCTTTCCAACTGAAATACATGTGAAAATTTTCCCCGTAGACTTTGCCTTTCTCTAGATGTTAAACCTTAGGGCAGGCAGATGGTGATTCTGTTAAATATCTTGCAGTAGGGAATCTATTCTTTGGAGAAAAATATCACAAACTGAAATCTTGGAGACATAGAATAAAACTCAGTCTTGGTTACCACTATTTTAAATGATGCATAACCTAGACATGTTTCGTGTCAAAACATTTTCTAAAGTAAGACCATACATTGTCGATGAGTCAGAGTGGAGAGCTGACTGACAGCCCTGGGTGGGAGTGGCTTAGGGAGTGAAGGAATTGAGCAAAAAAGGAAAAAAGAGAAGGAACTCATGGGCATGGACAGCAGTGTGGTGAATGTGGGGGTGTGGGTGGGGAAGGAGGGTGTGGAGGTGGAAGAGGCTATAAGGGGGATACATGGTGATGGAAAATTAAATTAAAAAATAAAATAAAGTAAATGAAATGAAATAAAAACCCATAAATTATATGGTCCCATTGCAAATGATTTAGAAGCACTGTTTCTGAGGATTACGGTAATTAAATAGAAATAACTAAGTTAGCAGGTAGTATTGAAATATATTTCCTTTCAAATTGATAGCCTGAGATGGTCAAGAAAAACCCCAGTGTATTATTTAATAATTATTAAAACACTTAATCATTAAAATAGTAGCAAAGTGCTCTTAAATATCTACAAAATAATGAAAGTGTTGGTTTGGCGAGGGAGTTGTTATACTGTAAAGCAATATTGTGTTTGCAACCAAGGCTGCAGCTGATCGCATGGATTCGAGTGTATGGACATTCCTTCAGAATCATTCCGTGTCAAGGCAAATGTGCTGAGCTTCTGTGACTTCCCATCCTTCAGTCATCCGATATGAGAGGTTACCCTGAATCAGGCAAAAGTTGGGCAGGGCAGTTCTCTTGGGCCAAGGGAATTTCCTGGAGAAGATTTCTTCTTTGAGTTGTCAGCTACCAATATTACTAAAATACAGTTCTAGTAACTCATCTTTATGCAAACCCAGAATCTACCTTACCAACTTTGATACTATCCAAAATGCAAAATAAAAGTTTAAGTGCCATTTACTTTTGGACACACATCATAAAAAACTGGGGGCAACTCTCAGGTATTTCACAATTAAAAAAAATTACTGTTTGATCTTTTAAAATTTGCTGTGGAGAGCTTATTCAACATAACAGGTAAGCACAAAATTATTGTCTTTTCTCTTTATACATTTTCTTAAATACCAAAGTCAATTTCCTGTTATCTTACAAGAATATAAGATTTTAGCAACTTATCTGTGTGTAATCTACAGATGCATTGACTTTCCAACAACTCTGAAATCTCCGGAGTTCATGGAGTATAAAGTTAACAGAGTGGGGTCTAGAGAAAAATTAGATATGAATATTTCATGAATAACTTACGTGTATGGGTAATAATAGTATTAGTAGTAAACAAGATACTTATTCAGAAGATGTTTTGTTAAGATGAACAGGAAAGAGAAAGAAAAAAAGAACAAATACTACATTTGCAATTTCTGGATTGGATGCCTGGATATGTTGTGATTTTTCTTTTAAACTGAAATATGCTGGGAGAAAAGAAACGGATTTGTTTGGACATGTGGGATGGAAGAGTGTAACAGGCTCTTTCAAATACAAGCCAGACTACACAGCAAGATGTAAGTCAGCATTAGAAATATATGTTGAAGTATGATAATGGAATCCATGAGAGCAAATAGTCAACATTAGGGAGATACGCTATGAAAATTGTATTCCAGAGGCTTCATGGACATTTCAAAACTGGTAAAGGGAAAACAAAAAAATAAGAACATCAAAAATCCTACGAAAACTATACATGCAAAGAAACAGCAAAGCAAACAAGGCCCATATGTGGTCAAGGAGGTATAATTAAAATAGAAAAAAATAGGTTTGTGGAAACCAACAGTGTATTGATTAGAGTTTATCAAGAGTATCAAATAATATAGTAAGGTCTAGTGGAAATCTTAATTGAAAAAAAAAAAAACCTTAAATGTTCAGATTGCAAAGGTAGTCATTCCAAATATGCAGCTTCATCTGCAAAGTGCTTCTGCCGATTGCAGGAAGAGGCCGAAAAGAAAATGTCCTGTGAGATAGGCAGGATTTTAAAAGCACCCCCACCAAAGTTTTCAGCATCATCCCTGGAATGTTAATGTAATGAATATCATTCTCATGAATATGTTACTTTACATCACCTCAGGGATGTGGCAAATGTAATTAAGTGCATAATCAGTTGACCTTTCAATTGGAGTAATTGCCCTTGGTCTAATGTAATCACAGGAGGTTTTTAACAGCCAAGTATTTTCCTCTGCCCACAGCAGAAGGGGAACAGAGAAGAACCGGGTGTGTGAGACTAAACACACAGTTGCTGGCTTCGAGGATTAAATGGCTGATGTGAGAAGGAATACCAGAGGGCTCTGCTAGGAGCAGTGTGACCTCCGACAAGGAAGGTGGAACCTCAGCCCTCAAAGCTGCACGGAACTGGATTCTGCCATCAACCTGAATGAGATTGGAAATGCAGTTTATGTTAGAGCTTCCTGATAAAAGTTTAGCCTGGTTAGCAAGCACCTTGATTTAGGCTTGGGGATACCCTGAACATAGAAGCCCATTGAACTCACCCATACATGAGACGTACAAAATTGTGAACTAACAAGTGGGTGATGTTTGAAGCCACCAAATTTGTGATAATTTCTTTTGTAGCAATAAAATAACTAATACACCCTGCTTAAAGAATAAAAGTATCCCAAGTTTGTGGAGTAGCACCCCAACAAACACAAACATGATTTCTCTAGAAGCAGATATTACTGGTGACTCTCAGCCACGAGTTCCTGAAGAGACCTACTTATGTGGTCACTAAACTCAGCACAAGTCTAATTTAGGGATGGATGTATGTGTCACATTCAAAACTATTGCTTTGGATGAGCATTTGTATTTATGTATGGCTATACACATAGACATTCAAAGCCTAACTTTTAATTTATTTCTCATATGCAATATTGGTATAAATCCTCCTGGAACTTAATCTGCATTTACTTCCATTATATTCTATACTAATTTATTTAAGCAGAATTCTGAAACTGGATGCAAATTCCAGTTTCAACAGTATTAACTATGCACAGTTAAAGTCAGAATTTGTTATCCTCATTGTCTATCAATTTGCTTATACTAAATGAAGATGAGGCAAAGAATTGATCCAAATAAAGGAGCCAATGTGATATTATTTAGTTTAGCACCTGCCACTTGGAGTATTTAAAATTATTAGTGGAATCTGAATCTTGTGGAAAACAAAGGTGTCAATATAGTCATTTCTGAGTACTACACAGCATTTGTAAGCCTTTTTTATAAACGCAAGTTCAAGGACTTTTGAAAGCTTTTTTCATCAACATGTTTGACAAACACAATGTTCTCATAAAATGTTTATATAACTAAAAATAGTCTAGAATATGAAAATGTAAAAAACTTTAGGAGGCATCACTTGATCATTTTTTATGTATTTTAAAATATTAGTTATTTGAAATTTAGGGACATAAAATGACTTGACAACTAAATATACTTTGACC
>PVKM010015009.1:0-28472 GCA_004027735.1 Carollia perspicillata | reverse complement strand
GATGTGGTTAGTTGAGTGGTCCCCATCCCATCTCTTCATGTCCCTGGGGCCAGCCTCTGCTAATTTAATTGCATTCCTTGGCAGGCTGTACCCGATACTTTATGAGCCTGATTCTCTATCCTTCATTTCCTGAGCAAATGTTTAGCAACTTTCCATTTGTCAGCAACAACTCTGGAAGCTGGAGGCCACAGAGAATAGCTAACCTGTACGTGAAATCAAGATTTTTCGGGAACGTCCCCTCTGCCCAGAATATACCCTTGTTTGGCTCAAGGCAGAGTTTTTCCAGGCATGGGCTGCCTAATCTGACGAAGCAATAGAGAAGGGAAAGGAAGCAGGGTCGTCTTTGTTATTTCCATCAACAAAATAGCAATACTGCTCACAGGATAGTTAATATGGAGTGAAAAATCAACCACTTGCTCAAAAATGATTTAACACTTTTCTCCAAACACCTCAGACTGTTGCAAATCTCTCTGTGATATTTTAAAAGGAAAGGAAAGGAAAACAAAACAAAACAAAACAAAACAAAACAAAACAAAACAAAACAAAACCCCAGCAGTTTGGAATTGGGAACAAAGAGTCCCAGAATAGTTTCATTTCCACAACACAGTTGCTGCAAAACAATCCTTCAGAAAATGCTTTTTAGTGAACACGCCTTGTTAGGTGTTGTAAAAGATCCTTGAAGCCTCCCACACCAAGTCCAAACCTCCTGCCTGCTGTTGCCGTGATCCTTGGTCTCAGCCCCTGCCTCTGCCCACACCTGCCTCACCTTGGTGGTCTCTCAGGGGGCAGTCCCCACTCCCAGGATACCAGGTGGTCTTTGTGACTTCTCCCAGGGTGTTTCCAACGGCAGTGGAGCTCAGTCTCAACATTCTTGCCCTGGCTGATATGGCTCAGTGGATTGAGCGTCAGCCTGTGAACCAGGGGGTCGCCTGTTAGATTCCCACTCAGGGCACAGGTCTGGGTTGCAGGCCAGGTCCCCAGTAGGGGGCGTCCGAGAGGCAACCACACACTGATGTTTCTCTCCCTCTCTTTCTCCCCGCCTTCCCCTCTCTCTAAAAATAAATAAGTAAAAAACCTTAAAAAGAAAAACACCTTCTCATCTTTCATCAATCCTCAGGCATCTTCCCTTCAAACATTGCCTTACCCCATTCCCTCGAGTTTACTGTCTGGAACTCCTATTAGATGTATGGTGGACTTTTTCATTCTCTCCTCCCATCTCCTAAGATCCCTTCCATAATTTCCATATCTGGGCTCCATCTGAATAATTCCCTAGATTTACCTCCAAGTTCAATAATTCTCTCTTCAGTTACATCTAGTCTACTAAGGCTATTCATGGAGTTTTAAATTTTAATGTTTTTAAAAAAATTTCTAGCTATTTGTTTTATTTTTACAATCTGCCTTACTTCGTTCACCTTCCAGATATCATGTTTTTGAAGCCTTATTTTATGCTAGTAGTCATTTGAATATACCTACCTGATGCTCTTCTCTGACGGTCCCACCCGCTAAGGTTCGGGGCGGGGTCTAGTCCTAGTGTTTGATGGATCGGCGGATCTTCGCTCATGGTTTTCCCCTGTATGTTGTGCGATTTCAGATTGTGAACTCATCCTCAGAAAGCTTTTCATCTGGAGAAACCATGTAATCAAAGTGTTTCCTTCTAACAGGGTATCACTGGCCCAGACCAAGTTTTATGTTATTTCTTAGCCTAGGGGTTTCTAGGTTATACAGGAACTATTTATTAAAAACCCAAACCCACTAAGGACTCATGCCAGTGGTTTCGAATTCTTAAGGGAGACATTTTCCCCTTCTGACCTAGGGTTCAATTCAAGAAAAACAAGCTCTCTTTCCATTTTTCTCTGCTAGAGATTGACTATTTCTGGTCTACGACTGTTTAAAGGATGTTGTCCTTCCATGGTCTTGGCTGGATGCGGAAGTCTCGGGGCCAACACTCCACCTCCTCGAGGCTCCAGATCGTGTTTCTGTCCCCAGACAGCACCAAAACCCAAACCCCCATGTAAATAAGACCAGCTCGGACACCTACCCCTCTCCTCCGCCCCCATGGTAACCACAAAGGACAGCCATGCACTTATTTTTCCAGGTTTCAGTTCCCTCTTGGTGTCTAGCTCCTGGACACTTTTGTGTACTCAGGTTTGTTCATAACAGGTAGCATTTCCTGTCTACACACCACGCTAAATGTTTATACACATTAAGTTGTTTAACTCCTGTGATATACCTTGAGGTATTGCCGTTATTACCAGCTTTGTTTTTTCAATCAGGAAATTGATCGAAAGTAACTTGCCCAAGACCTCACAGCTAGTAAGTGAAAAAGCTCGGATAGAAACCTAGGCAAACTAGCCTCACGGCCTGTGCTCTTAATTCATACCCTATGGTATTTCTTACTTAGGGTATTTGGGTGTTTTTGCAATGGAAAATTATTTAGACTCCCTATTACAGTTTCACAATGTTTCTCTCCAAACAACTGAATCATAAATAACTGCGTGACTGGCCTGTGCTTTCTGTCAAACACACAGACAGCCTGGCAATTTTTACTGGCTAGTCTCATAAGGCAGAAGCTTGCGTCTTGGAAGAGAAGTCCAAATCCAGGCCCTCTCCTGGGCACTCCCGCTTGCTCAGAGTGAAGGCCTTACATGGGGGTAGTTTCAGTACTTCAGAATCATCAGGGACTTTAAAGACGATCTTCCCCAAAGCATGGTCTATGCACCATCTGCATCAGAATTAACCCCAGGTGCTCCTTTAAAATGCAGATTCTGAGGCCCTACCACAAAACCTACTGCACCAGAATTCCCGAAGCCGGGCCTAGGAATCTGCCTTTTCAGAATAAGCTGCCCATCGGGTTCTGATTCTAACGAACATTGTGGCTGAGAACCACAGCTCAGTGTTGCTTTCTAGCCTAATCTGGGTCCCAGTTTCTCCTCAAGATGTGGCCATGACAGGCACATCAAAGCCCCCTTACCTTTCTTTCCTTCGTGATCTGGTACCACACACTCCATGCGCAGAGGAGCAAGGGAGCCCACAGCGGAGCCCCCGGTGGGGCCCCATTGCCCCTGGGCCCCTCCCCGTGCACCAAGCACCGCCCTGTGGTATCGTTAGTTGTCTCGACTGCTTGTCTATCTACCCACTTAGTCTGTGAAGATAGAAAATACTCTTTGGTGAGCTTCCTATCCCTGACGCATAACCTGGCACCTGACACGTGGTGATCGCTCAGTGTCTGTTGAATGAATGGATGAATTGACCCGAGTTGCTCAGGAGCCACGTGCTAATCAATGACGCTGTGAGGGCCACAACCCAGGGTTAGTTATCCCCGAGAGGCTTTTAAATCGTCCAGTCCCGCTGTTCCAGCAGTCATTTTTCTCCCATTCTTTTGGAGGCAGGCAGAATTTCCTTTTTTGCCAAAAGGAGGTCTGAAGCGTGGGATGGAAATTCATTCCTTCTCACCCCAAAGAATCCCCGTGTGACACAGTGTACCTAACTGTAGCCAGGTACCTAACTGGGAGGGGCTGAGGGCAGGAAAGGGGGCAGATCGTCTGGAAGCCATGATGTGGAGATCGCGAGGAAGCATCGTAGCGGGGCAGCGATGGAAAGGGCCCAGCAGCCTCCAGACAGAAACGCTCGCTGGTGTTTGAAGGCAGGGCCGCTGGGCGGAGATGCCAGCAGGCTCCCACTTGTCTTTCTTCTCCAAGCATGGCCCTTTGCCTCGCAGGCTTGCACCTTGCCTCCGCAGTTCCAGTGAAGTCTGGCAAGGAGACGCTGTGTCAGGGCAACTGACCCTGATTCCCTGTCAACACTCCCAGCCAACCGATGTCTCCCTAAGCGATCCCGCGCCACACTCCTTTCTCCCCCCACCACCCAGGTTCGCCCCAATCTCTCAGTCCCAGGTGTAGCCAGCTTGCTTAGGGCTGCTCTTTCAGGAAGACAAGAAGCAGTCTGCTGGAGTCTTCCACTCCGTTTGCATGGGAAACATTTACTTCTAGCTCTTTCTATGTGCCAGGCACTGTCTGGGTTCCTCTATGAGTTACTGAGTTGAAGAGGACCTGGACCCCACCCTGACCATTGAGAAGGGAAGAGAGACATTCACACACACTTTCCACACCCCTTGCCAGGCCCTCACTCAGGGGACAGTTTCAGGTCCCACCTTCTTTTGCCTGAACAATGTCAACACTTGGATGTCTCTCTGCAGATGCCACTTCGTGGGTGGTGTTTTAGGGCTCACGGGGCCTATGACGATGATGGAGAGCACCTGAGCTCCGGTGGGGCCTGCCTGCTCCAGTGCCGTGGGATCCCAGTCTCCCCACAAAGCCTCCTGCCCAGAAATTGAGAAACAGCATCGCTGTTCCCACCTCACTTGCCCGCCCTGACTCTGCGGTCTCTCCAGCTCCCTTGTTTCACCTCCGACTGGCACTTGACTGTATGCTTACGTTCTCGCTCATCTGGAAGCCTCTGTGATGCGGCCACAGGGGTGCTGTGGGTACAAATGCTACTACCTCTCACTCCCCGAAATCCCCGGAGATTGAGGGAACTGGCGAATCCCAGGACGCCGGGACACCAAACACCCTGTGGCCTACTTAGCAGCTTTCTGTCCTCGGTCCACAGATGCTTGTGTTTATTTGTTTGTTTGCTGAAATGTATTTACTGAAGATGAAAGGGAATATACTCTAGCTCAGGGGCAAGCCGAAAACCCGGGCATGGAGCTGACATCATTCAGGGACATTAATTATTGCCCCCAGGCCCTGAGTTCTCTCTCTTCATCGCTCAGCTGTGCTAGCTCTGCCTGGCTCTGTCTCAGATCTGTGTCCCCTGAGCTGGCAAGCTGCCCACAGCAGTCCAGGCTCCCACCTCACCCGCATTCCATTTCCAACGGAAGTGCCAGGACTGGTCTCATCAGCTCAGACTGGTCTGCATTGGGTCACATGAGGACCCCTGAACCTGCTACTGTTACCAGGAAGATGTGATTGACCCACTGGCCACACCCGAGCTTCCCGTTACTCCCTCTTGGGGGTAGAGTCACCTCCACCAGGACCATACCGACTGGGAGGAACACAGGAGCAGAGAGAATGAAGGTTGATAACCAAAAATAGCAAAGGTCTGTAACAGCTAACATTTTGTGAACTGTAAACAGTTTATGTTCATTATTCTATTTATATCTATATTTAATGATAAGAATCCCCACTTTCCCCCCAGATGGTGAAGAAGGGGTGGGAGCCCAGGTCTCCCTGATTTCAGGGCCATTCTCATTCCATTTTGCCTATAAACCACTCCACCCTACGAACAACTCAACCTTACAAACAGCCTTCTCCCACCTCTCTTTCGCCCCTAGGCCCCGCATCCTGTTGTCACCAGACGCCGTTGTCCTGCCCCACCCTTGCCCACACACAGTCTCTGCTCTTTTTGTCCTTGCCCTGCCATCCCGCTGCCCCTGTCCTAGGTGGCCTTCATTCTTCTCTCCCAAACACAATCAGTAGCTTTCTGAGGGATCCTGGAGTCCTTTCTGCAGGACCCTGCACTGAGGGACCCAGACTGGACATAGCTCACAGATCTGCTTCATTTCACATGGCGGGGTGGGGGGGGTGAGCCAACAGTTTAAAACTGGAAGATTCCTCAAACATATTATTTCCAGCTTCTCTTATAAAACGGGAAGGTCTGACAACAGTAGACCTGCACGTCCCCGCACCGATGATGGGTAGACCTGCACAGCTGCTGCTGGCCTTAGAAAGGGCATCATGCTTCAGGTGACCACTGCTCCCGCCTCCCCTGGTTGTCTTTTCTTAAAGTAAAATGAGAATATTTGAAGAAGTTCTATATCCCCAAGTCGGAAAGTCAGCCGCTACAGAAGGGGATACAATGAACAGTCAGTCTCCTTTTAATGCTATCCCACAGCCAACTAGTTCCTCTCTCTCGTAGTCTTCCGAGACATTTGCACGGTAACTACCAGAACACACACATTCACATTCTTTCTTTTCTTTTCTCTTTCTTTTTAATGAAAATGGTAACACACAAGGTAAAAAGCTCCCTGCTATTTACCTTGCTGTTTTCTCTTAACAACGTGTCTTGGACATTAGCTCACATCTGTACAAAAAGAGCTTCCTTGTTTTGTTTTTTAACAGCTGGACAGAATTCCATTGTATGGCTGTACCACAGTGCATTTAGTCAACACCCTCGTGGACTTGTGGGATACGGTAGTCGACCCTCATCCAAGACCCCCAGGGGTTGCCTGAAACCTTCAGTAGTACCAAATTCTGTGCATACAATACCATGTTTTTCCCTATACCTATGAAAGTTTACATACATACCCATGACAGTTTAATTTATAAATGAGAAATAGGAAGAGATTAACAACAGTAACTAACAGTAAAGGAGAACAATTATAACAATACACGGTGATAAACGTCAGGTGAAAGTGGCATTCCTAAGCGCAATAAGGGTTACTTGAACATGAGCACTGTGATACCACGACAGGCAATTTGACAACCGAGCCAGAGCCCAGGGGACTGATGGGCTGGGAGCACACACGGCGTGGAGACACCGGACAAAGGGACGGTGCGCAACCCGGCATGAGATCTCAGCGCGCTACGCAGAATGGCGTGCAGTTTAAAACGCATGTTGTTTGTTTCCGGAAATACAGACTACAGTGCCGTATTTCTAATCATCTACTATTATAAACATTACTATAACAAATGATTGTGTACAGGTGCTATTTCACACATAAATAAGAGAAAATTCTGCATGTAGAATTACAAGGTCAAAGAGTAGACACTACAACAAAATTTTTGATTACAAAGGAAAAAACATAGTATCAGTAAGATTAAAAATGACCCTTGTTACACTACCCTGACTGGCCCATACTGATGTCTTGAATCTCTCTCTTTCACCAGAAAATAAGTTCCAGCAAGGCAAGAATGTGTCTTATCCATCACGGCATCCTTGGCATCTAGCACCACGCCTAGAACATAGTGTCAGTAATTAGTTGCTAAAGGAAGGAAGGGTTATTTTAAATAGAGGCTAGTGCTTGGGTACCCTGACCCCAGAGAGGTCCTGCTCACCCAAAGGCCCTGATTCTATAACCTAATAGAATAAGAAATCATCAGGTCCTCTAAAAAGTCTCCAAAGTACACCAGAAGAACAAAGAAGAGAGCTCAACGCCAAGGTCGGGCCACAGGAGAGGGAGCGCGCTTCATTCTAAGACAGAGAGCTGAGTTAGATGCTCCTCTCCTCGTTGTCCTGTGTGACAACACAGTCGTGGAGGCCAGCCTCTCTCTGGTCCCGGAAGGAAAAGATGAGCTGGAGATAGAAAGGTGGTCCGTCAGGGGAAAGGGTACTCAACCTTCTGGCCTCGATTCAGTTTTAACTAGATCCACATTTGCTCTCTAGCTTGGCAGAACGATGTTGACAAATGCATTTCCTTTTCATCCAGACATCCTCTGATGGTTTCAGGAGTCCGTAAGTAGTACTTTTGGACACAAATTTACCCATAGGAACTTCAACAGGTCTTATCCTTGAGCAGATTCAATAAAACAAATGAGTCCTTGACAGCTGTTTTTCTCCAAATCTAACACGGAGGCCTGGTGCACTTTTCAAAGATGGAAGCCACCTGTAGGTCCTCAGTAAAATTTGTGGAATCCATACATGCATGAAGATAGCATGTTGGAGGTGTAGGAAGATCATACTAAGGGTTTGAGAACTTCTCCCCTCCCAACTGGATAAAACCAAGTTTGGGTGGAGGAAGGAGAAGAAGAACCATGGGGAGAAAGGTAGGAGAGAGCTGCTCCTGACGGGAGAGAGGTGGCTAACCCTGGGCTGAAGCAGAAGTTTTCTCCGCTCTGGGTCAAAGACGGACAGAGAGATGGAAGGGGAGGGGTGGGGAGGAGTGGGGGGCAGGGAGAGGGGAGGGGAATTGGGGACACATAAAGAGCTACGAGGCTCCTGGGGCATCTTCTCTCCAAATTGGGAAGGAAGTATGTAACCCCCCCACCAATGCTCTCATGGAAAAGGCAGGTCTCCCCAGAGGAAGCCCACAGAGTCCGCGAGAGGCTGCCTCCTGGGAAGTTATGGAAACAGGGGCTGCAGGCAGGCTGGCTGGAGAGGCGTTTCAGCAACGGTTTGCCCTGGTATGTGAAAAATTTTTCCTGCCTGGATAGTTGGCAAATCTTTGAGAGGCAAAATGGAATTTATTAACAGAAAATATTTGTCAGGGACCGTTCCCTCCCCCTTCCTTGTGTTCTTTCCTTCCTCGTCTTTCTTCTCATTCTCTCTCTCTCTTCCTTTCCCCAGGGTGGAGGACTTCATCAAGCTCCTTTCATCTTCCTCTGTGGTTTGGATCTTCGAGCCTGGCTTGACAGGAGAGGGAGAGGGCTTTAGGGGAAATGCTCGGCCCTCCGCCCATAGGGTGGCTTCCTTCTCTACACGCAGGTGTCAGCTTTCTGTCCCGGGAAAAAGCCTGGACTGATGTGGAGTTGTCTTTCCTGAAGAATTCCTTCTGCTCCCCCTGGCATGGGCCGGGAGCCCCTATAGCCTGGGTCTGAATCTATCATTACTATCAGACTTTCATCTTTTCGAGCCTCCATTTCCTTAGGAGTAACATGAGGTGGGAACAGTACCTATCTCTTGCCATTGTGCGTGGCTGAAATAAAAAAATTATACGTTAAGTGTCTAGCACAAAGTCTGGCCTGGAGTAAACCTCAATGAGTGTCGGCTCTGTTCCTACTGACACAAGATGGAGACCCTGGTGGCAACCTGCTCACAGGGCTAGTACTGAATTAAGGCTCAGTGTGGTAGCTTTGGGTATCGGTTAACAAAGTAGAGATAAGACCTAGCCTTCATGAAATCTACACTTAACCAGAGACAGCAGAAAAAGATGCTTATGGAGAGTTTACTATGGACTTGTACACACTTTACTGGTGTTATTCAACCCACACAACTATCCTACTATTATTCCAAGGCTAATCGTCATGGAGTGGTTGAACCAGCATTTGAATTCAACCATCTGGTTTCCCAGGGTACTTTCTTAACCATGATAAATGTTCCATTGCTGCAGCAGTGAAAGGGAAACACAGAGTCATATTTTAGAAATTGAATGGGCTTGAGAGATCAGCTTTCCCAGGCTTCAGTTTGCAAAGGAGGAACATGAAACCCAGAGAGGGGGAATTCTCATTCAAGGACATGTAGCTGGTCATGGTGCAGCCAGGACTAAAAGCCAGGCTCCAGAAACTTTGGGTCAGTGTCTTGTCACCAAACAAGAGAGGAATGCTCAGATCTGCTGGGGAAAGAACTTGTTGGTCAACCATACTGTCCTTGAGAACCACAGGACTCAATTTAAAGTCACGAATGGGAATTCAAACCAACCCCCCCAAACCAAAATTTTATTGTAACCACCTTTGAGTTGGTATTGGCCATGAGGGAGGCATCAGAGAGGGCATATGCCATGGGGGGTACTGAAGATGGGGTACCTCGAATTTGTGGAAGTGGGAACAGGCTTCTGGCCATGTGAAGCTCATCTCTAATGAGCTAGAGTGTGGCAACTGCAGAGACGTGACTCCAGAAACCACTGTTAGGCACTGCATGGAGATACAAGGAAGAGGGACCCATGGTGTGTCTCTTGAGATGCCAGGAAAGACTCTTTCACAAGGGCCCTGAGGACCCATGGCCAGGGCTTCATTTTCTCCCATCCACACAGGGCCCAGCCATACCTCTACATATGGGTACAGCCACACCTGTCCTTAAAAATACTGAAAAACACCTGCACGGCTCGGTAAATAGCCACTACCCTGAGCCTCAGCCTTGCCCCCGGCACCTTCAGCCCTCCCCCAGTCCAGCAACTAAAGAGTTAACACATGTCCCAGCAGAGGGCCTTTGCAAGCCTGCTCTTGCCTTCCGAGTTGGCTATCTGTTAAGATTGGTCTAGGACTCAAGTCATTCCTACTGTTTTTAAATAGTTTGAATGCCACCCTCAGACGAAGTTATCCAAATGGAATGAGGCATCTAAACAGAGCCACATGGGGTCCATCTGGGATGCCCCCCGCCCTGGAGATATCTCGCAAAGGAAATCTGAAGGGATAAGAAATGCAATTTAGGAGAGTGGGGGTTTGTACCAAAGCTCTGATTAAGGGGTAATCTCCTTGCGGTGTGCTGGGTTTTAAACACAGGGCTCAGAGCCTTGTGCATCCTTCTGCCCTTGGCTGCCCTCTGGGCCCCTCCCCAGACAGACTCTGAGGGCAGGCCTAGGGGCCAGAGGCCTCATTATTAATACCCCTTCATGGGCTCGACTCCCTGCGGCTTCTCTGCCAGCGGGCCCTCCCTCCCCTCATTGTACACACTCAAGGCTTATGCTCCTAGACAACATGCGCTGGAAGAATGCAGGTCAGAGCAGCCACAGAAGGCTCCCCAGCAGCCCATGAAATCCTCTGCCCGCCGGGGTCCTCCGAAGGTCATCCAGGCTGGGTTGAGGGAAGGCAGCTTTCACCAGGATCCAGGCATTTGCAAGGAAAGAGGTTCAGTAACTTCTGGGGGATAATGTCCAGTCTCTTATGACAGTCGGAAAAGGGTTCCTTAGTCTCCATCTCAGTCCCTCCAATTCACAGGGAGAACAAGCAAACTGGGGCAGGGAGGGAGGGTGTGGCAGGGGGACAAGGCCCATTCCCTTTCCCCATATCGCCGTGCAGGCGCTAGGCCAGAGGGCAGCTCATGTCACTGGCTCTGAAGGGGGCTATCCACGGTTCACCTCCAGGCTCTGCTCCTTACCAGCCGCCTCCCTCCAGAGAGGCAGCCAACCTCGCCAGCTCAGTTCCCGCGTCTGTAAAATAAGAATAACAACAGCTCCAGGTCCTTGTAAGGATGAAACGAGGTAATGGATGGACGGTTTCTGCCTGTTGTTGGCTCCCTCTCTCTTTCCTCATATTAAGTTGGGCGAGAGAACAGAAACTACCTCCCTAGCCACTGGAACGCTCGTGGAGGAGCAGGTTGCCCCACTGTTTCTGCCACCTCGCTCGTCTTTTCTTCCCTCGCTGTCCTGCTCTCAGGTCCTCCCCTGGGAGTGCGAGAGTGAGCAACTCCCAGTCAGGAGATGCTCCTGAAGCCAAGCGCACGGTCCGGAAGTGCTGGTTTCCGCTGCTTTGTGCTCTGTCGGGAGCCTCCCAGATGCTCCGTGTTTAACCTGGCACTTTTACTCCTAGGAATCAAAGTGAACGCATTCAAATGTTTAAAGATTTATGTGCAAGGATATGAGATATGCACACACACACACATCTGACACAGTTATTTGACATTCAGGTTGCGATATATATAGATAATATATGATAAATTACACAAATAGATAAACAAATTATTTATCTATTCTAGAACACTATGAAGCCATTAAAAAATTAGGTTTGGGGCAATATTGAGAGAGACTCTTAAAATATAAAATATAGTGAAAACTTAAGAAAGAACCATGTTTGTGGCATGATCTCAAATATTCACTAGAATGTGAATTCTGGTCAGTTCTGAGTGTTGGAATTGGAAGTGAGTTTTATTTTCTTCATTATAAAAGTAATCCATGTTCACTGTAAAAAATGTGAAAAATGCAGAATGGTGTAACCAGAAAAGGCTGATTTAAATTTTAAAATCTCTTAAAAGAAGAACGGTTGGTTTCCCATCAACCCACCAAAAATATCAGCGGTCAAAGTCATTAGCTCTTCTCCTTACTGCCTGCTGCCCACTTTCAATATTTGCAGCACTATCCTCTGCACTCCCCCACACTCACATGTGAACACTCACGAACATACATGCACGTGCATGCGTGCGCACAGAGCACACCACCAGATTTCACCAGGCCATGCGGTCAAGTCCCTGGGGGGAGTTGCAGGAGGCCGAGGGGAGAAGGAGTGGGGGAAGGGCATTGTGAGGGAGACGTGAAGTGAGGAGGGAGAATGACTGGCCCTCGAGGAATAAAATTCCTACTAATCGTCATCTCCACTCAGAGATGAGCTGGGAGTCTTTCCCGAGGAAGACAAGTCTTCAGGGTGGTTGGAGTAGCTGCTGTTTTCAGAAAAAGCTAAGCAACTGTCCAACAGGACTTGAGGGCCTTGGTCCCAGCAATCGCGGGGGGGGTTGCCAGTTTTCTATGGCCCGATAACAAACAGCCTCAGAATTCCGTCACTTAGAACAGCAACAGGCATCAATTTACTTGTTTTCCTGCACTTTGGGCAGGGCATGGTGGGGCAGGCTGTCTCCACTCCACATGCTGTCCACCGGGGAGACCGGACCGAGGGTGGAGGGTGGCTTGCTCACAGGGCAGACGTGCTGGTGCTGAGTGCTCGGCCAGGGCCCCAGGATCAGCACGCCCATTCCTCTCCACACAGACTTCTGCTCCCCGTGGGCTGCTCTGGCTTCCTCTCGGAGGTGTGGCTGGGTTCCAACAGCTAGCGTCCCAAGAGATGAGAAGTGGAAATGCCCGTTTGTGAGGGCCCCAGGCCCAGGCATTGGCACAAAGACTCGTCTACTGTGTTCATTTGTTAAACAGTCACAAGGCAGTCAGTCACATGTGGAGGGAAGACAGATCCCACCTGTCAGGGGGTGAGGGTCAAAGAATTTGTGGGCCATGATTTAAAGCTGCCACAGAGGGCTACAGACAAGACCACTCCTTTGGGGGTCCTCCAAGCCAAGCTGGTCACGTCACCGTGGCACACGTGCAGCTGGATAGGACGGGAAGTCTGTCAGCGAGCATCACACCGTCTCTGCCCAGCTCTGGTCTGGGACGGGACAGGCCGCTTTCTCTCCCTGGCCCGCCTCCCCAGCCCCCAGAGCATGGGTAATCCTCTCTCTGGGCTCTCTCCTTCACCCACTCTGTTCCTGAGAAGCCTGGGCAACCTCTTGTCCCTGAGAGTCCCCAAGGCATGTGTAAGCAAATGGAATGTGCTGTGACTCCTCAGAGCCAGCTCTAGAAACCAGGAGGTGGCAGGGACCACTCAGATGTCCCTGGCAGGAGAATCAGGCCACTCTCTCTCCATGGAAATGACGAGGGAACTGAGGAATGATGACAGGGAGGAGGGAGACAGTCGTGCTTTGTTCAATCAGTGTGCAGTCTGTGGGACCTGCCTCATGGGACTGTGTTCCATAAGCCCCTGAGAAGACATGCCACCTATGGCTCAGGAAAGCTCCCGATTCCGCTATTCAGCAGCGAAATTGGGGTTGGAACCCAGGAACACATGCTTTCACGGCTCGTTTTGTCTCCACTGTGGCATGTCGCCTTCTGTGGAACAGGCTTTTTCCCTTAGGGAACTGGGTGCTTCTACCTCTGAGTCGCTGTGTGGGACACACTGACCCGTGGTCTGAGCACTGGACAGAGCCCTGGCCAATGCCCTCCCTGCGGGCTTCAACCCCCAAGTCCAACAGCAGCACCAGCTCCCCCGGTGACTGATCCCTCACCTTGGCCTTCTTCCCAAGGCTACGAAGGGCTGTGGTCTGTGCAGGCGTGTGACACCCAGAGGCCGGGACAGAGGGAAGCGGGACTGCTCGACTGGTCTACAACCTCACTCCCGCCAGGTCCCTGGGCCTTTCTGACCCCTCTTGCTTGGAACCAAAGGGAGGCTGAGCGGGCAAATGCAGAGGTACACAGCAGCAGAGCCAGAGGAGCAGAGAGCAGGCGTCCCTTTTAGAAGTGTAGAGAGCTCTGTGTTAATCCTGTGGTAATGCCCCAGAAAACTTTTTGTTTTTTGTTTGTTTTTTAAATTAAAAAAAAATTTATTGATCTTGGAGAGAGAAAGAGAAACCGCTTGGTTGCCTGCCATACGCACCCCAACCAGGGACTGACCCCACAACCTAGGTGTGTGCCCGGACAGAGGGAGAATCGAATCTCCAGTCTTTTCGTCTATGGGATGATGCTCCAGCCAAGTAAGCCACACCGGCCAGGGTGTTTGTTAGAGTGAGGGTCCTTGAGAATCAAGGTCAAGAAACCACCCAGTGGCTGAGATGAAATTGTCACCCATATCCTCTCTCCTCCCCACTGTGGAAGGACCAAGGGACAGGTCAGACAGCACAGGGGCTGCCAGATACAGCCAGGCCTTGACGCATCCAATCAGAAAGTTCCAGAATGGTGGTCAGCAAAGACAGGTGGAAGCCAAGCTGCTTTAACTCAGCCTAAACCTCAAACCACCAGGCCTTGTATTCGTGCTGTTGGGACATGACGAGTGATATGGGGAGGGCTGTCGTTTAAGACAAAATTGCTTCCTTTCCAGTTCTAAAGATTCAAGATGTAGTACTCCATCCACTTAACAGAGAAAACATTCTATAAGCTTCCTCTTCGTTTTCCTCAATTCCTCCTTTTCTTTCTCGTTTCCTCCCCAGTCTGTGTTTGAGCTCTCATGCTCGCACATTCTCCCTGCCCTGCCCCGTGTCTTCACAATCCTGTGCAAAGGAATGGTGCTCTTTGGGGCTCATGCAGGAATTCTGAGTGTGGGAGCCTGGCTGAGGTGTATGTACCTGTAACATCTGAGCTCCCTCTCAGGACTCTGCTCATCACCCTGTTCCTGGCTTACAATCTGATCACATGTTAGGGCAGGAGCGCCTTCTGCGGCGGAGATGCTACCAGCTGTCACAGCCTCTTCCCCGGTCGTTCAGCAGTGACATCAAATATCCCCAGGCCCAGGCAGAAAATTTTAGAGCAACCATGCTTCCAGAAAAATAAATAGGACATTTTTAAATGGACATCAGTCATAAAACTTGCTCATAGCTTCTTTGAAAAAAAAAAGTATCAAAAGGATTCAAGCTTTTAGGGTAGGATTAAGAGAAACACGAGTCCGATGCTAGCAATGACTCAACGCATATCAGCTTTGTGTGTCCGATCACACAGCTTTGTGTTGATGTTTTTCTGATGCAGTGCATTTCTAAGCACCCACGCCCCACCGTGGAGTGGCATCGAGCAGTAAAAGATGCTTTGTTATCAAGCGGCCCTGGTTTGGAATGCTGACTCAGCCACTTACCAGCTGAGGATGTAAAAACATCTCTCTGAGATTCAGTTTCCTCATCTACAAAACAGAGACAAAACTATCCAGCTCTTAGGGTTGAAAGGACTTGAGATCATGTCTTAAATCCCTTGATCAATGTTAATTTTCCTGTTTCCACACCATTGTCGTGGGTATAGTGGAAAGATGATTCGAACAGGTATTACCACACCCTTAGCATCAGGAAGACTACAGCCATGCTGAAAAGACGCCACTCAGTAATACACAATAAACTGCCAAATGAGGGCCAGGTTGGAAATAATCAGCACACAAACAGCAAGGATTTAAGCAGGATGGCCTAGTTGGGTTTGCCTCCCAGAGGAGATGAGCTCTGTAGGACTGGTGGCCTGGACAGAGCTGAGGCCGGAACTTCAGGTGCAGGCGTGGAAAGAGGAATCAAACTGACACGTCTGTGGGACAGCAGATGACAGGGTGAGACGGACGAGAGGCGAGAAGCTGTGGAAGGCAGCCCCGCCGGATGACATCGTGGGGGCGGGGGGCTGCGGGGGCTTGGTTTGGAGACAACGGGAAGCTAGGGAGAGGCAGGTGGGCATGAGCTCATCGGAAATGAGGTTAATCGTAGGTTCTGATGTCAAGCAATCAGAGTTTTATGGAAAGAAATGCAGGAGGAGAGGGTGGAGAGTCAATGAAGAAGGGAACGAGGAGGCTCACCAGTGACTTGGATGTGTGGGATCGAAGGGAGGGGAAGTCAGGGGTGACTCCTGGTGTGTGTCAGGGTGGCGAGGGAAGCATATTGTCAGCACTGGAGACTGACAAGTCAGAAGAAGGCCACTCGGTCGATTTTGCACAATTTTATGTGGAGTGGCGGAACAAGAGCCCTCTGTGTAGATGTCTGTGTAGTGCATGCCTCCGGAGGGCAGGGCCCGGTTCTGCTTCTGTTTAATTCTACCCCCCCCCCTCACATTATTCCAGCTTCATGTTTCCTGGAGCCTCCACTGAATTCATAACCAGGTCTGCCTGCAGGCAGGAAGTTACGCAGGCTGTGCAGAGGCAGGCTTCGCATCCGTGTTTCCTAAGTCTTAGTTGGGTCCCTGAAATAGCTTGTGGCCCTCCAAATATTGTGCTCAGACCCCCTCACCTTTTTGCAAAAGAAAAAGAAGAGTTTCTGGAAAGAATATGATTCCATATCAGGAAAAGTCTCACGCCGTAGGGATGGTCAATGACGTAGAGAATCTTAGAATCCCAAGGTCACTTAGGGATGTTTTTTCTGTGTCTCTTAAAAATATCCTTCCTTGATTATGCATGCGCTGAGTATCTCCTCCCAGTTGGTAATCTGCCTTCTTTTTCTTTAAGGTACTATTTGATGAATGCTCAGAGGTACCGGGGATGGATCCTCTTGCCCGTGCACTCTGTCTCCAGGGAGCCTACCCCTCCTTATCTGCGGCGGTCTACCATGGCTTCAGCTGGCAGGGCCCCGTGGGATTCTGGGCACCAGAACAGCCGGCAGGCCTGGAGGCAGCCAGCATCAGGAATTGAGGGAGGGAGTTCCAGATGGAAGCAGCAGAGTGTGAAGATGCTTGACTACAGGCCAGCCCTGGGGTGGGGGGAGAGGGGTGGGGGCTTGGAATGCCCTGAAAGGTTCCAGACCAGTGGAAAAAGGCTGCTAGGAAGGCTAAGAGCATCCACACACAGACCCAAAGGGACAGCTGATATTATCAGCACCTGTGTGAATAAGCTATGGGGAATTACAGACTCCCCAGGACTGAAATTCCCTCACCCTAAAATTCCCATGTCCACCCTTCAGCTTCCTGCCAAGATGAGCAATGCAGTGTTTCTTGAACAGAGAGGGAAGTCTGTTGCAGCTCTTATGGGTCATTTATTGAAGACCCCCTAACACCTCTATTGCCTTCTATGCAATGTTGAGAACAATAGGAAATCCAACTCCAGATTTTTCTAGGCATCTGCACAAGCACAATCCCCTGATTTCCCTTCTCTACGTAAGTCAACCTCCTCTGCAGTCTTTTCCTTCTTCTGGGTTACAGAGGGCGAGTGCTGCGAATTCTCCCAAAGCGGGAAGCTGGGCAGATGTACTTGGGAACATTTGAAAAACTAGGTTGGCATTGGAGAGGAAACAGCCAATATATTTAGCTACCTATGGCATGCCAAGGCCTTATTGAGACAGAAATAAGCACAGTAGGAGGAATCTCAATTAAATATTTTTCTAAGCAGTCAGTCCTGGGCTTTGCCTGAACGTGGGTATAGAGCTGGGCGAAGCACAGGACAGAAAGCTGCGACGATGCCGAGTGGGGTTTCTGACGCATCTCGGGGCTCAGCTGTCTGCAGCACCGAGCTGGTGATGCCAGCGGCAGGGACTGGCCTGCCTTCCATGGCCCGAAGTGCAGGACACCCTCCTCTTAGGCACTTTCCAGAACCCCCTACATTGGCGGAACCCACCCACACCTGGTCTTGAGCACCACCGTGTATTTGAAATATTCTTCCCACGAGCTTCACCCAGACATTTCCATTGGTCCGCACTCCCTAAGAATCCTGCCTCATGGGGAAAGTGTTCTTGGAATGACCTGAGCGAAAACAATGACATTTGGGGCGTGGAACTCTGCCAGTCATCCCGCTTATCTTTGTTAAAATGCACAGCACTTCATTCAACCTGGAGGCAGCTGCTAAACCGACTGGGGTGCGAGGATGCCAGGCGGGGGAGGATGACCAGGGCACCTGGTGGTGGCGGAGCCAGTCCGCCACGGAAGCCAGGTCTGTCTGCCAACGCACACACGTGTGGATTGTAACAAAGATCTTTCTTTTTCACATTTGAGATTGTATTGTTTTGAGAACAGCCTTTCTCACTTAAAAACATATTATCAACATGCCCTCGTGTCACTGAGTATTCTTCTACAATGTGAATTTTAACGTCTATATCACATGTTCTCATTTAGAAGGCAGACTTTATTTATCCAACCTCCAGCTGTTACGCATTTGGATTGCTTCCTGTTGTTCGAACGCTCAAATGCACACCCTCCGGGTGCAGCCCTGTGCTCATTTCTAATCACTTCGACAGCAAGGTGGCCCCGCAGTTAAGGGCAAGGCTAAGAGCACCTTGCAGCTGTCCTCACGAAATCTCAATCCCAATGTCATGATGTTTTAGTCGTTGGATCTTGCTCAAGAGATATAACCTCTTCTTTATTTTATTTATTTATGTGTAAAATAAAAGTTGACTTGTAAAAAGTATTAATAGTACTGTACTTACAGGGCTTTCCTGAACATTAAATAAATTATTAAATGTAAAGTGCCTTAAAAATGCCCTCCTTGACACTGACTGTCCTTGGCTGAGAAAGTACTCAGCAAACTTTGATTATTGTCTTTGGTGTTACTATATTCCTTGAAGAGAAATTTCTGGATTAGTAATGTATACATTTTTAAAGCCTTTGAAACACGTTGCCCAACTGACCGGCTGAAGGATTACGCCAATTTAGATTCCCACCAGCGATGCGTAAAGACGTTGGGTTGTCCACGGTCTCCCCGATCTCCTCTTTGAAACACCCAAGACGTTTGCTTTCACCAACCCGACTTTCTCTGCAGTGGCCGCGTTTAGCGCTATTGGTCCCTTTTTCTTGGAACCCTCAAAGCCTGTGGCCTCTGCAAAGGGAGGAGACGCTCATGAGCTTTTTTTCTGTGGCCTCCAAGTTCCTCCAAATGAGACTTTCAGAGTCCCCTCCTGTCCTCCTGTCTGCCCGATTTCAACACTGGCTCCTGGACTGTCCATGTCCAGGGGGTTTGTCACCAGCACAGGCACCGTGTCAGGCACAGGCACCACGCACCCAGGTCTGTGGGGCCACTTCCTTTCACCTCCATCCCGGCTCCTCCTGGGTTCCCCCACAATGGCACCCCTCCCCCACCCCAGCCCATGGTCCCCAGACCTCTGTGGCCTCTAGCTTTCTTGTCTCCTGCCAAAATTCCTGGCTCCCTGAGCCAGGTAGAAAAATGGTTTATTTCGACCCAATTTGGCACTTTCTAGAACCTCCCCTGCCTCTGGCACATTTTTATGTTTGGGCAAGACCCAGAGAGCTAGAGAATTCCTCTCCCTCCTTAGCGTGGGTCTCCGTGTTGGCATGCCAACAGCCCCAAATATTTAAAGCAATCATGAAAATGAGCTCAGAGTCTCATGCCAGAGCCTTGAAAGGAATTAGGCTAAAAACAGGGCAAAGGAAGAGGTGAGGCTGAACGAAAAATGCCATGAAAGGCACTGCCCGGCACAGCAGCCCAGAGCCCTCCTCAGGGCTTCATTCATCCGGAGCCAGGCACGGGGCTGGGTGCCGGGGGTGCACAGTCAAATGGCTCATCGTGGGTGCCTGCCCTCGAGAAGCTCCCAGTCTAGCTGGGAAAGACACACAGAGTCACAGTGCAGTGTGGTGACTACAGAGAAGGTGCCAGCGAAGGTGCAAGGGAGCCACCGAGGGGTCATCAGCTCGACCTGGGGAGGTCAGCAATGCATCGTGCAGGGTCCATACCCAGCCCTGACTTAGGACATGCACTCACCAGGGTATAAGGCAGAGGACGTGCTTCCAGGCAAGGGAGGAAATACCAGATGCAAAACCATAGGAGCATACGGCAGGGTGGAAGAGAGGGGGAAAGTGCTCATACATAACTGCTTCATACAGTGTAAAGACCCAGCCTCTCCACTGGGCATGTTTATACAGAGGTAATGCACAGGACAGAGAATAGAAATAGACCCAGGCTTACAGTTTAACATTTTTTTAGAAAGTGCTGACAGAGACGGACACTTGGATGCATGTAGACAGAAAGTCTTGAGCAGAAAGCCTTTATCAGAAGGGACTGTGAGTGTGAGCCAAGTAGTGTGTGTGCAGGGGAGGGTGGCAGGGCTATGTGTCCACACGGCAGGACCTTTACTGTGATCAATCCAGGGAGGGAAGACGGGGTTTCCCATATCACTTGCATGATGGAAGAGAATCATCTTGGCAGGTTGGGAGAGCTGGCAGCCCCCCCAGGCTCCTGGCACAGTGCAGGGGAAGGTGCCAAGGTCAAGTTGCCTGAGTGAGTGAGCTGTGATTAAGGAGCCCTAGGGCCTCCTGGTTACCAGAAGGAGACAGAAGAGGTGGGGCGGGCTCAGTGCCTCCTCCTGCCAGAGCACTTCCAACTCCTCATGGCTTTGGCCCAAATCTTGAGTGGTGGGCAGCCACAGGGAAGCCTCTTTTTGAAAGAAATGAGCAAGATGAAAGTGACATGAGCAAAAATAGTCATCAGGTGCTATAAAAAGGGAACTCTGTTATGACCAAGACATCTGCTAATAACAATGGTGTCATCATCTTAATCTATTTACATGGCTTTAACATTTACTAAGCATGTCTACTATGAGCAAGGCTATATTAAGCCTCACAGGCACTTAATCTTCACAACAACCTCAAGAGATCAGTATCCCTACTGATCCCATTTTCCAGAGAAGGACACGTCTTCTAAATGAAGGTCCAGGATGCCCTAAAACAAGGCACTGTAAAAAGTGGAAAGTGTTAGGAGCTGAATTGTCCTCCCAAGATCAGTGTGTTGAAGTCCTCACCCCTAGTTTCTCAGAATGTGACTGCTGGAGATAGTCTTTAAAGAACTGACTGAGTTAAAACTAGGTCATTAGGGTGGCCCCAATGCAATATGACTAATGTCCTGATAAGAAGAAAATCTGGACACAGGTACAAAGCGAGGTTCATATGAAGACACAGGAAGAAGCCCAGGAGAGAGACCTCAGAAGGAACCAACTTTGTCAACACTTTGATCTTGGACTTCTGGGCTCCAAAACTATAAGACAATATCTTTCTGTTGTTTGAGCCACCCAGTCTATGGTCTGTTAAGGCAGCTCAGACTGACTCAGACAGGGAGCAGGGGCCCAGGAGCGCCTTGGAGAAACCAGGAGAGTCAAGTCCGCAGGGAGCACGGGGTGCCGGGGCAGGGGGGACAGACCACCGTATGCCTTTGCCTTGTCCTTGGCTACAGGGACTCTGAGGATGCCTTAGCATTCTCAGCCGAGATCTGAAGATGATAAGTCCCCCACCCCCCGCACACACACACATACACACTCAATGTAGGGCAGTCCAGCAACAGTGCAGTTGATCGTTTCACCCTTGATTAGACCAGGGCTTGGAATCAATGAGAGGGGAAAACTGGGGTTTAGAGAGACTGAAACACAAGACCTAAAACAAAGCAAAGCCATCATACTCCTACTACTCTACAGACCTTTATACAGCAAACCTCCATGAGAGCTGGGGTCAAAGGGGTAGGTCAGTAGACCCACTGGCTTGAGAGGTGTGAGAATGTGTGAATCCACATTCACACATGCAGTGGACCAGAGTCCTGGGGATGGACCTCATGAGAGACATCATTACGATGGGTCACTAACTAGGTCAGTAGCCATTCTGTCTGGGCTCTTGGATTCCTGGAAGCAAGTTCATTATTGAAGGCTAGAGGCAAAACAACCGTCTTAGGTTTGGTGAAACTAAAACTGGTCCAGTTTGAGTGGGGTGGGGAAGAAATCCCAGTCAGCCCCCAATGGAGGAACCGTGAAGACCCAAGAAGCCCTGGGATCTGCAATCAATATGGAAATCACCAGAAGGAAGAAGGGTTTCAGGTTTACAGGATGGCGGGGCCTGGAAATGGGGGCAGATAGGTAGGGCATCCTGAAATTTTAAGAAAGTAGGATTTCTGTTTGAGAGCAGGCTTTAAAATAGGTACAGGCTACTAGGACAAAGAGAAGGCGAGCCAAAGATAGGGATCTGAGGCAAGGAGGAAGTTCTGCGGGGGGTGCTCTGCCAGCCGGGCTCCAAAGGAGGAAGGAGATGGAGCTCTAAGGGCAGAGGAAGGTGTTTTTTTCCACGGAAAGTGTGAGGGAGAAACCCAGGAAGGTTCAGTGGACAGCAGGCAGGAAGTCACCAATGAAGCGTTTAAAGCTGGAACCCGAGCCTTGGGCAGCACCCGAGAGGGGCGTGTGTCTGTGTGTGCGCATGCGCACAAGCCCTGGGACTGTAACGGGGAGGATGGCCTGGTCCAACACCCCTGGGAGAAGTCAGGCTAACAGAGCAGACTCACGACAGCGGGACTTGGAGGGGGCTGGGGAATGCAGCAGGCCGCTGCCGCAGTGAAGGAGGAGCAGGGATAAAGGGTCTTGAAAGAGACCTGCTGGATTTTCAATCACACCTATATAGCGTCAAGATGCAGTTCCAGTGTCGTCCACATGTCTCGTGTTTCTATTTTATCACTTCCACACTTGCATCCGGTAAGCAGGGCGCACCATCTGCAATGTTGGGCCAAAGAAATAAAGGCTGAGAGGAAATTGCACTACGGTGCAACATAATCACTCCGATCTGCCTGGGGTGCTGAGACACACGTGTCCTCACTTATCTAAGCAGTAACGTCCTGACTGTCCCAAAGTAGGATGTTCCCCCGTTGGTCTGGCTGAGGGGCAGACCTCCGTTCTCACTGAGTGTCTCTCACCGCACCTCAGTCACATTGCTCCCCAGTCCCTGCAAATGTTTCTCATGTGGGTTTGAACAAGAACAAAACAGTGCAGCAGGGACATAATGTGAGATGGATGTTAGGTGACAAGGGCAGGAGGTGACCTGTCTGCTATTCCCAGCTGTCTCCCTTCTTGGGCCCGCTGACCTGCCCTCCGCTGCCCGTGGGGTCAGTGGCCCTTCTCGGCGGGTCAGGTAAACTCTTCCAACCTTCGTTTCATCCTCTGAAAAGCAGGCTTAGTAAAGCCTGCCTTGCGGGGCTGCGGGGCAGGAGAAGCTCTTACACGGGAGAAGCTCCTGACACCGCAGCTGGCACAAGGCATCCCCTCCAGAAATGCTTTACGTGACAATGCTAACAGTGAAAGCCTTTGTCACACTTTGCTCTGTGCCACGAATGGTTTTAAGTACTTAAGATACATGATCAGTTTAATCCTTCAAAACCCTGTTGGGCAAATTCCACTATTATCTGCACTTTCCAGCGGAAACACTAAGGCACAGGGAGGTTCTGACACTTGCCCACAGTCCCAGAGCTGGTAGATCTGGGATTTAAACTCAGGAGGTCTGGCCCCAGAGGACAGGTGTGAATAAATAATGAGCTGACTGACATGCTGACGTGTCTGGTGGATAAATGGACAAAGAACATGGACCCCCACGCACTTCAGGAAGGGGTGGGTTATCTAAGCAGCATGTTGACAACTTGAAGGCGGGAAGTTCTAATCCAGCCCCCACACTCCCCCCACCCCACCCCTCAATGATCTAACGTTCTCGGCAGTGGCCTCACCTGCTCTGAGCTAGAGGCCAAGGCTGCCTCCTTATGGGAACAGGAATGGCATACCATCCTTTGGAAGGTTAGAACTGGACAGGACCTGGAGTTCATCTAACCTCTAATTTCATGTTCAAGGGAACTGAAATGAGAGAGGGGAAGCGGCCGGCCCAGCACCACGCACAGCCTGCTGAGACACCCTGCGCCCGTGCCCAGCGCTGTTTTCAGCGTGTCCCATGGCCTCGTCTTCACACCAGGAAAGACTCCTGCAAGTCGGGAGAAAAACTATGGACAGACAAAAAACCAGGTTCTAAGAACTGAGTACACTGCATGGCAGACTGTTTTACAATGAGCTCTTTCTTCGTTGCAAGGCAGTTCCTATTTATTTCGGGGCAGTGAGGCAATCAGGCCTCGCCTCTCCCCGCCCCTGCCTGAAGGCACAGGGAGATCCCGGAGGGGACAGGACATTTGTACAGAACATACCCTCCCTGGGCCGAAGGGGCCACTCGCTGTTCCCCAAACATGCCTAGAACATTCCACATCTCACCCAGGGACATTTGCTCACATCTTCCCCTCTACCAGAATCCTCCCAACTTCTACTCCTGCTCCCCCATCAATGGCCGGAGAAACCCTCTCCAGCTTCAAGGGGGCAGCTCAAAAGCCACCCTCTGTGTGACATGTCCCCAGTCATCACAGCCGAAAGGGCCTTTCTGGGCTCCAGGGACACCTCAGATCAGCAGGTACAGCTTTGGCTCCCACACGGGCCAGACCTTGCTGTGAATCTCCATTCTCTGTTCCCTCGGGTGTGACCAGTCTCTCTGTCTCCACTTCCCCACTTATTAAATGGGGATAATCATAAGCCTGGCTTTGCGGGTTTGTGTATATGGGCTTAACATATTAACACACAGCACAGGGCCTGGCGCTCAATAAATGGCAGACACAGTTGCCTCCCCAGGGAGTCTTATTCCACATGCTGTTTTAATTTGTGGTTGGTGGGTTTGTGTCTTATCTCTCCTCCCAAGGAGACACCTATCTTGGCAGGAACCAGACCGCGTGCCCCATCTCCCTCTCCTTCTGCACCCCTGAGCCCTGCACAGAGTCCGGGCTCCACGCAAGCGTTCAGTTGACCTGGACACAGGCGGGATGAGTTCACTGGAGCCGGGAGCAAGGGGTTACGACTTCTGTAAAAAGCCTACGGCGACTGCCTTTTCAAAACAGGCAGAGGTTCTGGGTGGAAATGGAGAGTGGGACATCCCTCTCAGCTCTCGTTGCTGGCTTCCTTATGGATGACAAAGCAGTAATAATAACCTCCACCTAGTGAGGACTTCGACAGTCCCTGTCGGGCTCCTTGCCTGACCTCATTTGATGTTTACTACCACCCTATGAGGTAGACATTATTATCCCTATTTACAGATGGGGGATTGAGGCTCAGAGGGGTCATGTCGCCTCACAAAGGTCAGAAGCCAAATGTACAGCTGAGCTGGGGTTTGAACCCAAGGCTGCTTGACTCCCAAGTTCATGATGCCAAGTCCAGGGATCCGAAAACTCCCTCCCACCACCTGTCCCTGTTCCTATGAGGCTATCAAGTTAAGAACGGTTTTAAATAGTTGGAGAAAAAAATCAAAAGGAGACTAATTGTGTTGTGACATGCAAAAATTATATGGCAGTCAAACTGCAGCGTCCATAAACAAAGCTTTATTGAACACAGCTACCTCTGTTCACTAACGTATTGTCTGACTGTTTTGTGCTATAAGAGAAGAGTGGGCATATTTGTAGCAGAGGCTGCATAGCCCGAAAAACCTAAGATATTTACCATCTGGCTTATTACAGAAAAAGCTTGCCGACCGCTGCTCAGTGCCATGCTGCCTCTTACTGATAGACTTCCCTTTCAGAAAATTATGCTGTAAAAGGGCACCCATCCCTGCAGCCATCAGTCCTGGTCTCAGATTCTGACTTTCCCTTTGCATGCCGAGCCAGCCCTGGGCAGTCGCGGCTGTCACCGGGCTCCCAGAGAGATCTGAAAGGCAGAGCTGTGGGCAGCCTCCAGACCCTGCCGGGCAGGGACAGGCCAGAGCAAGCCTGGAAGGAGAGCGAAAGGGATTTAGACCCAGAAGTCAGCCCAACTGCTTGAACACCTTCACCCCTTGATTCACGGTTTCCTGCCACATCTTGTTCAGCTGAGGACGTGCCTGGGCCCCCAGCAGGGACAGGCTGGCTGGAAATGATGAAAGCACAGGGGCCTCAAACCCTTCATCCAGCCCCCACCCTGGCTGGCCGCAGAGGCCTGGCTCCACAGAGCCCTCTCTCAGGGGCTGCCTTCAGGCAAGTCCTTCCCTGGCCAAGCCTCAGTGGCTTTCGAGGTGGTGAAACGAGAGGCTGGCCTGGCTGTTCCAGTCCCCACCTGCCCCACACTCCTGCAGGAGGCAGCCCTTCCCCCGCAGACTGCACATACGCTCCGTGTTCTGCAACAGCCTTTGCCCTGACTGTGGGGTGAGTTCCAAAGAGCAGATGTTGCTCTCTGTGGCATTCCTTCGTTTAGAAGACAATTTTGAGCACCAGCCACATGTGGGGCTCTATAGAGATACACAAGAAGTAAAAGTAACAGTGGGGGCTTTCACTTTGCTTCAGGATATAAGTTGTACCAGATGGGAAGTCACAGAACAATCCAAGAAAATGCAGATTCCCAGGACAATGCCGGGTGCCAGCTGTCCACCTGGCATGCTCCAGGTGCATTCACATCCACGCCTTCCCAGAAACTGCAACACATTTCTGTGGCCCAGGCATCCTCAGATGTATTTATAGAAAGGGAAACTGAGGCTCTGAGAGGTTGCTTGAGATCAGAAGGCTGTTAAGAGATGAAGCTAGGCTTTCATTGCAGGTCTTACTGTTTCTAAGATCTGTGCATCTTGAAAAAATGACTGCACCCCCCTCCCCCCATTAGAGTGCAGTTGGCTGCCTGAGTAGGTGCAGGATGGGGATGTTAACTTCTTAGAGAAGAAAGGTCTTAATTAAGCCCTTGCACAGCAGCAGAAAGAGCACTGGACCAGCAATCAAAAATTCTTCTACATCCAGCTCTGCCTTTTATTAAGCCATGTGGCCCTGGGTGAGATTTTTCCTCCCTGGGTCTCAGCTTCCCCATCAGTAAAACTACAGTAAAGAAGCTGACAGAGTGATTGCAAAGCACCACCCACTCACTGTTTCTCTCTGTTCTTGCATCAAGGATGCTGCGTTTGGGCACAGGATTCATTGTCCAGCTCTGGCCTTGAACTGCAAAGCTTAACCCGGGTGCCTGTATCAGAACCTTAAAAAGACAGAGAAGCACTAATAAAACTCCGTGTCGAGCCACGTGGGTTCAAACCACAGAACCAGTAGAGTAGGCAGTTGGACAGGCAGGAGCCGAGTAGGAACAACAGGCCAGGTACAAAAGGTTACCAGGGCAGGGAGTCCTGGGTGCCTAGCAACAAGCAAAACTGGGAAAGTCAAGCATTGCAGGGTGTCGCCTCACACCCAGGGTGGCCTTTCCTCCCCTGGCATAGCTCTGCTTAAGCAGTTTAGGCCTTCCCTGGCCTCCCCCCCCATTCTTGTCGCTAGTCATGCGGTAGAGCCCCTAAGAGGAGGAGCAAGGGGGCCAGAGAAAAGTCTCAAAGGACTCCCATACAAGCCTTTGTACAACCACTCACTCCCTTAAGCATTAAGAACCTCAAGACAATGAGGTTCTAACCTGCATCAAATCTTAGGAACAAAGCCTCAAGTCTGTTGACCACAGAGACACAGTTTTGGTGAAACTAGAGATAGCATCTAGGCCTCAGTTGTGTTTCAGCTCCAGCCCAAGAAAACTGCAAAACCAGACAAAAAGATGCCACCGGTGACATCAGGACCAGCCACAGAACTAGTGATCCCCTGCCTTGGTGCTGACCAATCAGTGGAAACCAGGACCCTGAGGAGACTCACCTGCAAAGCTGGTGAATATTCTATTGAGATGTTCCCTGAGATCTCTAGATAAAAGCCTGTAAGCAGAAGGACCCAGCAGGGCTCTCCCTCTCCCTGTCCCTCACACTCTAGAGCACACCCAAGTTTTTCCTTCCCCATTCCTGAAGGCGTGTACCTCTCTTTCTCCTAAGCGCCAAGGGCCCTTCTTTTGCCTCTATAACTTGTTTCTTCTACTTCTGTGACTTTCTTAATAAGCTTTTGCTTACATTTGAGTCCCTTGGCTCTGAATTCGTTTTTTAGCGAACTCAAGGACTGAGGTCTAACATCTGATGCCATATGCTGCTAACAAATCTATTTTTTTAATGGAGACTAAAGCTGTTATGTAAATGTTGTCTTCCCTTCCTAGTTCCATCCTGCTTGGCTTCTGTGGAATTCTCTTTCCAAGAGTAACCTGAGATTCTATCGAATTTGAGTTTTCAGAACCTCCCGCAGTATAGGAAACAAGAGACAGGGATGTTGAAAAAGGAAGCCTGGGTGGCGGAGGCATAGCAGAAGGAGGCCTGAAGCTTGAGGGATGGGAAAGATTTAGGCAAATGTGGTCCCAAAGGTCCTATGCAAATGGCCGGTGCAGAGAAATACTGCCTAGTTCTTTCCACTGCCTTCCAGAGAGGCCTCTGTCTGGCTCCTATTAGTTGATTGGTTGATTATTGAGCACACTTTAAATCTTATGGGCTAAAAAGTGAAGTGATAAAAAAAAAAAAGCAGACTTCCGGCCAAGATGGAGGCGTAGGTGGAAACACTTTACCTCCTCTCACAACCAAGATTAAGGACAACAAATATTTATAAACAATAACACAACCAGAACACAGAAAATTGAAATATGGAAGTTGACAACCATTCAACCCGACCGGTAAGAGGGGCAGAGTCGGCAGGAGGCGGAGAGGGAAAGCGGCAGGAAAATGTGGTGGCTGCCAGGCTCGGGAGCGCCAGGCGGCGTAGGTGGCGTGGAGCTTGCAGACCCCAGACGCGGGGAGGAGACGGGAGGAGACGAGCAGAGCACGCAAGGCACCCAGGACAGTTGGCCAACCGTGGACGCACATTTACGTGCAGATAAACTAGGCAAGAGCGGGCAGTGAGATGGACTGCACAGTCCAGGGCCCCAGCGATGGGCAATAAAGCCTAAAAACACCGATTGAAAAGGTGCCAGGAGAGGCTCCCAGCCTCACAGGAGAGGTCGCCAGGGAGACCTGCAAGGTCCCGGAGTGTGCATAGGCCGTCCCACCTGGAACCAGCGCCAGGGGGCTC
>PVKM010015008.1:5114-28463 GCA_004027735.1 Carollia perspicillata | reverse complement strand
AAAGCATCATCCTGATACACCAGGGCTGTGTGTTCAATCCCTGGTCAGGGCACATACAACAAGCAAACAATGAAGGCCTAAATCAGTGGAACAACACATTCCCACCCCCCCTCTCTCTCCCTCTCTCTCTCTCTCTCTCTCTCTCTCTCCCCTCTCTGTCTCCCACACCCACCTTCCTTTCTCTCTCTCTAAAACCACTAAGTTAATTTTTTAAAATAATAACAGAGCCAAAAATTGTTTTATAGAAAAGGACTAGGAAATTGAAGGTAATTCCCATTATTTTTTATTTACTTTTTTACTGCAAAGAGAGAAAAAGGAGGAACTTTATCTAGGAAAATGTGTAGAAGTCTCCACAGCAAGTAGAATATTGCACTGGCTTTACAGAGACTACTAGTCAAGGTGTGTGTTTGGCTATGAGAATGGGCACCTGACATTATTCAAGCATCAGAACAGTGACCTCGTATACAGTGCAAACAAGCAATGGGTAGCTCTGTGAGGTACTGTAGCATCAAAAGGGAAAATACATAGGAAAAAACTTAATGAAAGAACTGCAAAATGTGTATTTGAGAAACTATGAAACATTGTTACAGCTCTTGGATGAGAGCAGCAATATGGGGGTGAGGGGAGCAGAGAGATCAGGTGAAGGAAACTAAATGTTAAACTCACAATACATGCCACAGAAAAATCTTTTCTTCCCTCAAGCTATTTTTCCCATTGTTTTTCAAAGGCCATTAAAATGAACAGCAGGTTGTAATGAAAATTTCATTAAGTCATTAAGTCCCAGCTACATCATTATGAGGGTGCCATATTCATGCCTTGGCTTCCTCTCATTGAGGGGGGGAACAGATTTTGGTAGAAAGTCCATATTATGTCCAGCCATATCCCTGTCCACAGTAAACTTAAGAGAAATTCAGAGGTTACCAGAGAATGGTGTGTCACACAAAAGGAGGCCACTGAGGGGAAGTGGTCAGAAAGAAAATTAGATGTGCAAATGGATTGAAAAAACTGCCTCTCTTATTCCAGCTAGCTAATTGTTTCAAGCAATTAATTAAATATATTTTAGAAGTTGTAAGCAGGGGGAATGTACATTGATGTATTTTTTTTGTTCATGTCTTTTTCCTCCATCAGAATTTTTGCCTGGCATGACTCAAAATGGTCTGCTGCTAAAGATTATTATTTGTCCAGTGTCACTTAATTGACATGGAACATGCCAGAGTCCATAGTAAATTCAAAGTTCAAAATTTCAGGCTGATAAAATATAGTTACATTATATTTGGTGGTCACTATGTTATACCAGTTCACTCTTATTATTAGACCTAGAAGTTAAGAATGACACTGAGTTTTAATAATATGTGACACAGCATTCCTATATAAAATATTGAATATATAATTATGTTTTGGGGAAAAATGGTAGTATATATTCAGTGCGTATCTTGTTAAGTAATTTATATGAAACACTTTCTTTAATCTTCACATAAACCTTAGAACCTGGGCTACTGTGTGTGGCTATTCCAATTTCAGGAAGTGCCACACACAGGAAGTAAATAATCTAATTCTTATTATCTCCATTTTCAGATGAAGAAACTAACGAGTAAATATGTCATAGGGTGACTGTCAGGGTCATTATTGAAAATGAAGTCAATCTTAAACTCGAATCCATGCCCTAAATTTCTTGTTATACTATTTTTTCCAATTAAGAATTTTGTCAGTAATAGTTTAATGTTATTCTTTAGCACCTGTATGCCTAAATTCATTTGAAATAATGAATAATAAGTATTCAATAACATTCTGCTAAAATAAATTTCTTATGCCTGAACGGTGATCAAATTTCCAGAAAGTTATAAAAATCATATCAACTTAAACAGTTTGAATTTAAAATATTCAAGAAAAAAAAGCAAAAAAAAAAAAAGCAAAACAAAGGAAAAAAAACAAGATATATCTCAATAAAAACTTGTTTTAGAAAAATGGGAACGAATTAGCCATGGAATAGTAGAAATTTAGACTTGGAATGAAATGTATGCACATTTTAGGCCTATGTCCTCATTTTTAAGAGATTGAGGCAGAAATGTACTTGAAATCACACACTAAGGTTATGTTAAAGCCAGAATGTGAACCCAGCTCACACCTCACTGCACTGTTGATTTTCCTTGACTGGCCCCTCTTTTCTCAACCCCGTGACCTGGGGCTCAGCCCACATCACAGGTTCAGATTGACACCTGGGTTCACCCTCAATCTCTGGTCCACTTCCCTATAAAACATTTTTCTCACTTTCATTTTCCACATTCCCTGACTGTGCATGTCTTTGGGTCAGACTACAAATCTGTTTTAAACACCTGTTTAAATGAATAAACACCAGAACTAGTTTGGATGGATGGACGCAGACAATGGAGTGGTAGTCACCAGGAGGAAGGGTCAGAGTGGGACAGAGGAGGGTAAAGAAAGTGAAATACATGGTGAGAAGAGATTTGACTTGGGAAGGTGAACACAATGCCATATACAGATGATGTATCATAGAAATATATACTTGAAACTTCAAAAAAAAAAAAAAAAAAACCCCAGTTCACATCCTACAGGACCAAGTACTGTATTTTTTGCCTGTTCAGTTACATCATGCATTTTTGATATTTGCCACTTCTTGATTTTTTAGAAATAATGCCATTATCTCTTATTAAAGTTTTTTATTGTCATTAAATTTAAATGAATCTAAAACAACCAGATATTGTAACTGAGTTAATAAAACCAAGATAGACAGGCATCCACAAATACTATGGGTTCTCAAGTCAGGCAGCTAAGGATGATTTCTAAAAACAAATCAGCACTTAAATTTAAGGTCAGATTCAGACTTTAAGTTGATTTTCATTCAAAACTTGGTTCATTAACTGTGCAGGTGAAAATAATTTTTACCTTGATGAGAACTTCCGATATCTCAATTAAAAGACAATCCTTTTAGATGCAAAAGATTAAAACAGGCTTCTTATTTTAATTTTCATGTTAACATTTCTATTACCTTTAATAACTCTTTGGAATTGCTATTTCATATTATGGACCAATTTACATCTTTTCCTCCTAGAAACACAACACCTTTTCTTAATCCCATCTCCTTTATCTATAATTCTATTCCTCATCCATCCAAGTGCCTTAACCCAAGTGTAATGGCTAGAAAGTTATTTATGCTCCCTGCTTTAATTTTTTCACCTTGTAAAGAACCGTTACTTGTCTCTGTTGTTACCCTTTCTTTACTATAATATAACTGTCCATTTATTTTTCAGTTTCTGCACTCATATTAAACTCCTTAGGGAGCAAATCGTGCACACACTAACTATTAAAAAGTTTTGTTGAGAAGATTTTCAACAGTTTTCGAGTTGATCCCTTGCTGTTGTGGGGTAAAGGGATGAGAGATTTTAATAAGTCCATGACCCTTGTGCCAAACATTATGTGAGCTACCTCTTTTAATCCCCCAAAACTATGGAGTTGGTTTTACTTCTTATTATAAATGAAAAACTGAGGATGAGAACTTGCTGATGTTCTTGTTATATGGAGGAACTAGAATTAGACCAAAATTATTAGCCTCCACAAAACTACTTGGCATTGAACACAAGAACAAATATAATCCGATCCAAGGTTTTCTCTTTTGCCTTAACCTTATGTTTTCCACCACATTTTAAGGTACATGTTCTTATGATATCATATCAAACTGCATGTAGTTCTCTCAAATCTCTGTATGTTTTTACTATTACTCTTCCTTTTCATATGCTGTTCCCTCTGCCTTAAATGTCATTTCCTATCTCATCTACCTCCTTAATTTGTATGCACCTTTTTTCAGTCAACACCTTCTCCGAACACCTGTGTCAGAATTTTGTTTACATGGACTCATCTCTCTTCACTCTGACCGCATTACCACCATTGTTTATTTACTTTTCTTTTCCACGGTAGTATGTGAATGTTGAGATGAAGAGTTCTTGGTTCAGTTATCTGTGCCTCCCTGCTTCCTTTGAATGGACTTGGCACATAGTAGGTGATTGTATTAATAGTGGATCAGAGTCAACCTATTAATTGACATTTTATGCCCAACACTCCTGTAAAAACTGGCTAGGTTTCATTTTTCTACTTCTGATTTTACTGTCTGCTATTCTCCACGTCCTACTCAAACTTTCCTTCACCTCTCAGTCTCTTTACTTCATTCATCCTATCTTCCCCAACCTTCATCTTATGGTATGCATACCCTTACCATTAGTGAAACGATCTCAAACTTTCATTTTTTGTGTGTGACTTGGAGTTTAGTGTAGTCCTAGGTCACAAAACTAGATATTGTAAGATCCAGCACACAAACCTGAAATACCCACATAATGAAAAGTTTACATTCACATTAATCTTTTAAATAACTCTAATAATGAACATTTCTCTAATAAAACTTATTGGAATTACCTGTGAATTTGTGGCCATAGAAAATAATTCTTGTGCAGTGAATTGATAGATCTATGAACACTTTTCCAAAGTACAAAGGTATAACTGGTGTTTAATATTGTTTCAACATAATGGAGACCAGTACCCTTTTGCAGGTATGAAGAGCTGGCATGGGAGAGAAGGTTATTATTTCTTATGATGGGCTCAAGACGGGGCCAGTTTATTATTGGATCTTCCAGTCCACAATGCCTACCCCACCGGCATTTGCATGGGGCATCTTAGGAGGGCTATGGTGAAAGAAAAGTGACTGATTCCTCTCCACCCATTGCTTCTTCCACATAGTCTTCCAAGGACTCTAACATGTTAGCTCAAGGGCAGTTTCCAATTCAGGATTCCTAAGTTCCTTCAGAGGACTTAGAAATCCTAGAAAGTGTATGCAAAATGGTGACAATATGTGTTTTTTTTGTGCATTTTGGGGGACATAATCCATAATTCTTATCTGACATTCAAATCAACCCCTGATGACAAAGAGTACCTACACTGTGAGTCAGTGTTTGGATTTTAGTCTTGACTCTGCCACTGATTACTATGTGATTATGGTGTAACATCTATATAGTTAAGTCTCTGATCAATTTTGAGACAGTAACATAAGTATTTAGCTATATTTGGAAATGCCATTTTATCTATTTTGCAGCAATTTGAGAAATACAAATTCTAATTTTAAATAGGGATCTCTTTGCATAAAATTTCAGCACCAACCTTACAATTTGCATTGTAAAAAACATTATATTTACTTGCCTTTAAGTTGCTATAATAATTGTATTACTGTAATGAATTTCTGCCCTCAATTGGCAATGCTAACTGCCCTACTTTCATCAAAAGACTGTTGAAGAAAACAAATGAGGTAATGCATGTTAAAGTACTTTATAAATTATAACCAACTTGGAATTGTACCAGTTATTGTCATTATCACATCTTGACTGGTTGGAAACATTGTTATTTTAGGCATGATGGAAACAGTGTATAGTTTCCAGCGCTGCTTTCCCAGGGTGCTTTTATGTACTGAAATTTTCTGATTCAGACCTTCACAATCTGGAAATTTAAGACAAGTCATCAACAACAAAAACAACACACCCAACATTCTTAAAAATCCTGGGATAGGTAGTTGCTTTGAAGTTTATTTATATACATTTTCCTAAATAAAATATGGGCAGGCTAGTTTCCTTGTGGAGAATTCATTTTCAAAAAGAAAGAAAATTTCATCTGAATTGATATAGATGAAATAGGAAATGGTAACCAACGTGAATGTAGGAGAGCCTTTTAACATTGGGTGTGGATTTTTTATAATCTCATTTCCACAATAATGTGAATGTGTACTAAAAACAAATATAAGTGAGGTGATTGAGGGCTCTGTTGACCGAAGTTTCATAATTTTGCTGACATTTTAGCTTTTTGTTATGTGTTCTAAGTGTTCTTACTTCCCTCCCACTTTGATTTTTTTCTTCTTATTATTCTCGTTTATACATGTGAGTGTGATCCTCCTTTCAGACCCCACACAATTTTGTCTTTTATTTAGCATCCGTATCTGTCAGTATTCTTGCTTCTTAGGCTGCAAAACCCACACCTTCAAAATCATCATGCCATGATGGGTGTACTTGTGTGTGAGACACTGCATTTATGTGTGAAATTTGTTTCTACTCAAACTAGACTTTATCATTATTACACAACAGGAACTTTTTTTCTGAACTGCAGAAAATCTTTACTCACAATTTTATATTGCAAGACCCCAAAGGCATATCTTATTTGCAAAGTAACCTAATGTTACTCTACATAAAACAATCCATTGCTTTTACTATAGACTTCACAAAAAAAAAAGTCAGTTCTTTTCTTATTAGAACTAAAAAATGGAATGAGTTGGACATGCATGTACTGTGGTGGACCTCAAGCCATCACCACCCTCAGCATCATCTGTAGAACTGTCACTGAGTGAAGAAAATTCAGGGTTCTCATTCACATGCATTCATTCTCTCTCTCTCTCTCTCTCTCTCTCTCTCTCTCTGGCAGACACAGTAGGGAATTCTGATGTCTTAGGTGGAAAACCATAAGTGGATATCACTTTAACATCATGTACCGCAATGCAAAATCTCAGTAGCAAATATTAAAAAAACCTTTCACTTAACTCAATTTGAACCATTTATAGGAATAGATTGGACAGTGTTTAAGTTTATAACTAGTAGTTTATGAAACAAAAATATATTAATGGTTGCTTATGAATTATCCTCTTTTAAAACTTAAAAAAATGTATTTTTATTGTGTAGTGAATCTCTTCGATGTTTGCATTTGTCACATCTACTGAAAATAATTCAGTTTAGTTGATTGCACCTTCTATGTTACTTTCCTTGTGCTTTCTCCCAGATATAATTATGCGTTAATGGCCTTTCCATTTTTATTACAAATGTGTTGACATATAGAACCATTAGATCCTCTAATGGATATAAAGCTTTCCCCCCTTGTTTTAAGAAATATTTTGGGGGTCTTAAAAGAGATGATATAAGTAATATATTTTCATCTGTGGTGTGCTGCAGCATTATATATAATTCCTCTGTGAAAAAGACAGGCCCCTGGTGCATGATACTTGGCCTTGTGAACATCCCTACAGGCATTGCATGTTTGATGCTTGAGTTTACAGTATAAATCACAATGCCAGTTCTTTTCATGTAAATGTCTGTTGAGCAGCCCTTTAAAATTAAATTGAATCATATTACATTAACAGACAAGTTGAAATAGAAATTGAAAATTACCCCCTAATTTTACCAACTTTTTAATTACTGTTTTTTACAGGGAAATATTGGCTTTCCTAAATTCAAAATCCCAAAGCCTTCCATTAAATTAAGAATATTGAAATTCACTTTGAAATTCACTCTTGTTTTAAAACCTCATTTGATGAGGTGGGAAAAATAAAAAGTGAATGGACCAGGGGAAAAGCCTAAAGATACTTTAATTGGCAGAGGTTGGAGTTGCTTTGTTTAGTTACTCACTGTCCTTTTGACATGTTGAAGAGGCTTTGTAAGTGCTGTTCCACTGAAGGACAAACAAGGGTACTTTTCAGTTGAGGCCTTTTAAGTTTTGTTCCTCACATTCCTGCTGCTGTTGGAGGCTCCTCCTAATGCATTGTGGCTACGTGTTCATCTCTGCAGTCTGTCACTGAAAAATGTCTCTCTTCTTGTTGAGCAAGCTGGAGTCTAACCTCCAGGCACCCTTCTCAAAGGCACCACTGTATGGAAAATGAAACTCATAAAATGATGAGAAAGGAAAGAGTTTATTTTTTAAAGATCAGGACAAGAAGACACCCTCAAATGCTGTAGAGCCTATTTACTCAGGAAGAAGTGTTTTAACTGGACCACGCAGCAAGCTGAGTTCGAAGCCTTGTAATTCTTCAACGCTAAAGTGAAACTTGTTCCCTGTCATCTCCTTTTCAAGTGGTGTCTGTCATAGCAGTTTATCTTGATATTGTTGACTTCATTAGGTGTTATAGAGAATTAATTTATATTTTTGAAAGGCCTTCTCACTTGGATTATAAAGGCTCGGGGATAGCCTTTAGGGATCTACCCAGAGGCGGTCTGGGGGTTGAGGTCTAAGGTTGTCTGTACAAGGACCACATCCGGCCCAAGAAAGCTTCTGTTTTTCTTTTTAAGTAGAGCTTGTACTTGTATTAATAAAATACAATCATATTTTAGATTATGTCCTTAATTTGTATCCTTTTGTGGACAGCATTCAAGTCAATGTTCTTTTTTAAAGATGGCTACTTGTCTGTTAATAGAAGACGAGTTCTATTTCATTCCTGCTCACACATGATTTTGTCTGCTATAACAGGACTATATATATCATTACAAATATCTCTTTACCCAAGTGTTTCTAATATTTTTAAACCTTTCAGATAAGTAAGGTACCCCTGGTTTTGTTTTTTGTTCCTGACTAAAACCGTCAGTGCTAGACTTCTAGTTATAACAAATGGGGCACTTCAAAAAGACCCACTGACCCAGCTGGTATATTAGAAATAAAGATGAGGGGACTGTGGCAGCCCTTCTTGTTCCTTATGTGCCTCGGCCTTTGGATACATCATTTATTCAAGAATGAAGAGCCAGCCACCTGTTTCTGGGGCCTCTTTTCTCCTCACATTTAAGGTCCATGCCCTTGCCTAATAGCAACACTCTAGTCTGGGGAACACACACAGCCTTTTTCTGAAACTGATTTGTCAGACTCAACTAGCTGGAAGATTTCGTGTGTTTGAGGGTTTGTTTTTCACTCAGTTACCCTTGAGGCACTTGTCATGACCGTGCATATTAAAATTAATCAGACCTTCCAGGCCTGTGTGGCTGTGTGTTTAACATGAAGAAGTGGATATCGAGCAAATGCCCTAATTAAATAGGCCTGCTTGGTTTTGTTCTAGTGGATGCTTGGTCTTTTTTTTAATAGGAGTTGTTTATGGGGAAGGCACGGATGGCACTAGAGTCATGGAGAGCTCACTCAGAGTTTCCTTTGCCACCTGCTCCCAGAGTTCGGAGACCTCAAGAACTCCCAGTGTGCCTTCCTTAGCTACCCTTAATGTTGAGGAGAAATATGGCCGGGATCATGAGAGAGCTGTGAGGCTAGGGAAAACAGAGTGAGCATATGACCTAGACATTTGGATTGATTAAGATAGTCCATCTTACGTGTTGACGAACTTTGGATACCAGACTGCTCTGTGCTCTCATCTTTTTTCAATTTCATTGTTGTTCAAATACAGTTTTCTGCCTCCCCCCCCCCACCACTGTACTCTCATTTTTGGATATGATCTTTTATGGCTGGAGGAAAGACCTTGTGTGAGATTCAGAATGAATGCCCTTTCTCTTATGTCTTGAATTTGAAAGCCAACTGTTATTCACCTATCGTTTCAATTAATATTTCTTAGATCATCTACATATCATATAAAACAATCCGAGACAGTAACTCATATGTATTATATATTATATACACAAGTTTACTTCCACTCTCATAGTTTAGACTTAGCCTAGTTTCATTCGTGCTACACTCTCCCCGTAGCTTCAGGGAGGACTGTCACGGGGCATTTGGAAACGCATTTTGATGAAGAGTAAGCTCAAAATGCTGCAAATGTCTCAAGCTGACTTAACACAGTAGCATTCTGGTTTGTGTGTGTAATGTCATACATGACGTAAACTTGTAACACTCTCATCACTGAGTTTGTGAATTTTAGTCTCTGTTTATGCTTATTATCTGGACCTTTTGTATTTTGGAAAATGAAACTGGGAAGATTTATTCAGAATATTTCAAATTTGATCACAGATGATTTACGTGTAACAAAGCATGGAGCCCTCATTGGAAACAACCTGAAAAATAAAGTAATGAGTACTCTTTAATGCTAAACAGTTCAGAGTTATGGTTTAGTAAATTTCCAAGTAACCACAGCAAGTTATCTGAGAACAGATCACTCTGGCAGGACATGGTTTGTAAAATTGATTTATTTCTCCCCAATTTGAAAGGATTGGACAACCCCAAAAAACGAACCAGTGTTTTCCAATTTTCTTTCCTTTCCTTCCATTATTTGGTAATAGATGAAAGGGTCCATCCATTAACTCACGTGCTGTCTTTCCCGTGTGGGCGTGCAGCTCACGTGTAGAGGACTGTATCAGCAGTGCCGGGCAACCGTCTCTTACCTGACAGCATCGTAGAAACCCCTCCTCAGTCCACTTAGGTTGCTACTGGTTATTTATTAACACAATCCGGACTGTTCAGTGTGGGTGTGCATAAAATAAAAAGAAAAAGAAAAGTCTTGAACAAGTAAATATATCTTTCATCGTTTCTTTTGTTTGGCGTGTTTACTGTGTGCTATTCTTGGTCAATAGAAGTTTTTTGACAGTTCTGCAAAAGGGTGAGGAAGCTTTTCTTGAACTTTATATTTTTTGTTTTGTCTGTAAGACAAGTTTTCTACTTGCTATTCTCTTTTTATTGCCAACTGTCTATATAAAATGTTTTTTTGAAGATTGTTATTGCTATTCATATGACAATTGCAGGTGATTATGAAACACGATAGTTTTACCTACTTTGAAATGGACACATAAGGGACTAGAATTCTAAGATAGTTTTCATTTCTAAACTTTTTAATTAGAAACTGAAAATGAGATATACAAATCATCATTTTTCCCTCCTAAGAAACATACCATTTGTTCTCAAGCCTTATGTAAGCTTTACTGAACTGTTTAGCCTCAATTTAATTTGTACTTAAGTTGTCTCCTCCCTGCAAATTAATATAATATTAATGTACAACTCATTGCATGGTATAATTACTGAAGAGATCAGTAGCTAGAAAAGCACATCATAATTGAGTATGTGTGCTTATTATAACAGGACAGTGCTTGGGTGCTGGTATTTAGTTTGTTAATAGATAAAAATTGATTTGCTGTTTTAAGATGAATTAAATATCTGTTGCACAGGCCTTTCTTTTCTGAGAAGTTATGCTTTGTTTGTAGAAATTTGCCTGAAAGGTTGGTACACCACCCTGTGTCATTAGTCATGTGGAAGAGTTGAGAGCAGAAAGCAATATAAATGAACAAAACGCACCCTCCGCCCTTTGGAGTTTTGTTTTCTTTCTTTTTTTTTAACTCTAATATTTATGCTTTGGTCTTGTTCAGGCATTCTAATATTCTTCATCAGTGTCAACATACCATGGGTAAGTGAAGAAAAGCGCATAAACAAGGGAGTTTGCAGTGTCAAGAACAGCACAATGTAAATAGGAGGGGTCAGTTCTTGGCTTTCATATAGGGCTCCAAATTCCAGAAAGAAAAAATCCAATAGCAAAATATGAGGGATAAGAATTAGACACGTTTACTCATGTTTTCCCTCCTCAATGCTTAAGTTGAGCTATTTCTGTTCTGGGCTAAAGAAGGACAGCCACCTTGTTGGTTTTCTTAGTGTTTTCTCCGTGTAGCTCATAGGAATCATTATGAACCAACAGAACTAAAGATAAATCGAAGTTACACATTTTTAGACACTTGTTTCACTTAAGGAATGTTATAATTAGGGGTTAATGAAGAATATTAATTAAGTTAAAAAATATAGTAACCTTTGGTGTCATTTTTTGTTGCCAAGATATTTTTCTTTGTTTTCTAAGTTGAAAATATTGAAATTAAAAATGATTGCTATTTTCAAAGTTTATTACATTATTAGAGATGTATATAGTCTTATCCTTTGAAATGATTTATCTAGATTACAAAAACTGTGAAACCTTCTAAAATATTGTCTAATTGTTTTCAAAGACTTAAATATTGTCTAATTGTTTTCAAAGACTTAGAATTTAAAATGTACCAAACCTCTATCAGTTTTTTAATTGATATTTATGCTTATATACATAAGACAAAATCTTGCCAACTCTGTTAGAGCTCTAAAATTTCTCTGAAACAAATGAGTAACACACACATATAGTATGCTAAGTAACAGATTAGGGGGGAGAATTTGTCTCACTCTTAATCTCCAAACTGAAACTTTGACGTAGAACAATTTTTGACAAAACTTGGTCAGGATCTCAGTACAGAATAGGACTCCCCATTCTGTTCTAGATTTTGGTTTTCATTCCCTTTGGGATCCTGTTAACATCTTGTGTAAAGTCTCTCCAGGTGCCCAATAGAGAGTCAGTACCTCCTTTCTCCTTTAACACTGTTCTTGTTTGTTCATCTGTTCACTCCTTCTGTCATTCTGACAGCAAACATTTATTGAGGTCCTGCTGTATGCTAGGTATTTTATAGGTAAAAGAGGAGGCAGAAATGGAAGATACAGTTTTTGTTCTTAAGTTTCTCATGGTCCTTTGGGGGAGACAAGCCATGTGACTTCACAGTGAGATGAACTGTGAGTGAGAAGGTACAGGAAGCTCTGGAAGTGGAGAAGAGGGGCCTTATTCACGTGTTTATAATCAGTGCACAGAATTATCTTCTAAACTGAACTAATATTCTACATATTAATACATGTTTTTGCTGTTTATGTTACCTATGAGGCCATTATGACCTCTCTAGCCAATTCTCAATGGCTTTTGCAAAAAGATGTCACGGTATTCACTGGATCCATCTCCCTATGACATAACTTCTTTTAATGTACTTTCCATCCATCATCCCATCTCATCTGGGTATTTTCAAGACTATTGATTTCTTCTTATCCACAGCTTTCTAAGAAAAATGTGCAGTTCTAAAGACGATATTCTAATTGCTTTCCCCAGGTAATCCTCCTAATAAGAGTAGACATATAATGCATTATCTCCCCTCCAGCAGTGGTGAGCCTTTCCCTTACTGAAATAGTGAAGGATGTTCATTTCGAATTTTAGTTTTAGTACTAGCAAAATGATGCTTGGAAAGTCAAGCCAAAATCATGATGGTGATAATAATAATGAGTACTTAAATTAAATCTGACTCAGACAGCTGAAAGACCCAACTTGGTAAGTTGGTCATGTCAAAAGTTCGAAAGCTTTGGTATAACTTACTACAAGTTTGTTTGCAATTGTAATCTTAATTTTAAACAGCACTATTTGAATTTTAGCACATATACATATATTCATGTTTTATATATAATACATATAAAATAGATACATATAGGACAAAGTATTAATCATTTTTGACATGCTCATATGCCATGCTGGCAGTTAATAAAATATAATCCATGCTTTAAAATAAATTGTTTTTTTCCAAAGAGGAAAAAAAGACAATGGCGGAGCAGCATCAGGAATATGGAAGTAGACTTATTTAAATTCTTCTTAAGAGTAGAGAAAGAGCCTCAGTTGGCATGTGCTATCCTATGTCTTTTATTGGGTCTCCCACAGATCCTTATTACAGTGGGTATGTAGTCAGCCAGCAGTTGCAGTGAGTTCACTTCCTGTCTTACTCTCCAGCTTCATTTCTCATTTCTTGCCATTCCCTGCATCATTCTTTATGACTTTTGCTCTAGCAATGCTGAATTGCCTGTGGCTTTCCACAGCCACCATGCTTTTCTTTGCTCATGATATTGGTTGCAACACCTTTTTACCTTGCTTTGCACCTGGATGATGTCCATGTATTCTTAATATTTAGCTTAGATTTCACCCCTACCAGGAATTTTCTGCTAACTCTAACTGCCCCATCTTCCCTCCCTTAAGAAATTTTGTGTATCTCTCTCTTGTCTATTCATGTTGATCTTATATGGCTCATAGGCCAAGTCTATCTAGGCTGCTGCCTGATTTTGTGTGACCTATGATCTAACAGTAATATTTTGTGACACTTGAACTTTATGTGAAATTTAAATATGTCTATAAATAAAGTTTTATTAGAATACACCAATGCTCATCATTTACATATTGAGGTAGTGTCTTGAAATGTGAGCACTTCAGTGTTACAGTGGTAAAGTTGATTAGTATATCCCACAAAGCCCCAAATATTTGCTATCTGGCCCTTTATAGAGAAGTCAGTGGATGAATGTTCTAGAGGGAGGAACAGAGTCTCAGTCCTCCCATCATCCAGAGTCCTAATTGAATGAATTGAATGAGTGGCTGAATAAGCTGTCTCTGTCCTGGACCAAAGTATTCATCCCAGGATTTCTAGCTGTCTTGCTAAAGGAAGTTTAGTAGAGGAAATACAGAATTGTGAACACCTGGGTCATAGTTTTTCTCTATCACCTGCAAAGGTTTCATTTTCTTTTGCTCATTTTCATTTTGTATATTGGAAAATAAAGTGATTACATTAATGGGTTTTATACTGCTTTTTGGATATAAAATTCTAGATGTATATCAATATTTTTATTAAGTCAATATATAAAAATAAGGAAAAAACAGAACTGGAGAGATCTTTATTAATAATTATGGGCAAAAGGAAAAGAACAGTGAACTCTGATAGACCTATATTATACAACAGGTTTATTATTTAGGTTTTGATTAGGTGTTCTGCGGTAATCCAAATAAATGCATCTCTAGTATTAACACACTGAGATAGAAGATAAGATCTTTTATTGTAAAATTTGTGACTTTTAATTTATCTACATTGTTTTAAGTGATAATTTTGTACAAATAATGAAAGACAGATACTTGTACTGTTCGCTTTTCTAGAATCCTGAATTATCCTCCTCTCTTATCTCTGTCTTTATCATGTTTGCCTCGCACATGAAGCTGCCTCCCCAGAGATACTGCAAGCTAAATGAAGGGCCAGTTTGCTAACAAATCTCCGTATCTTACTTTATAGATTTTGAGAATTACAAAGTCGTTAACATCTCTAAAGTGACCTCTCTGATTCTAATAGGGGTGCCATTAGTAACCTTGGGCAGTCATAAAGTCATCTGGAATGAAAGTATCACAACATAGTTTAAAGACTGTTTGGGTGAAAACCCTTTTGAAGTTTATACCTATTGCTAATGTATTTTAAAAAGGCAAAAAAATGTTGGCCTTAGTTTTTAAATATTGTTACCTGTATTAAAATATTCTCAAGAAAAATTGATAATGATACATATCTATAAAAATAGTACACTTAAAAGAACAAAAATGGAAAGATATTTTAAATATTATTTAATAAATGGATAATTACGTGTTTCTACCTTTTGCGATATACTACATTAAAATCAGCATTGAAAAAAAAAATTTTAAATGTCCTGCAGTGTTTGCTAAAAAGCCTAACTGGTTATGTGGAATACCCACAATAGGATTGGCTTTCATATTAATTTTTCCTGGTTTTCCCACATGTAGAACTTTAAGTTGGTAAATACTGGAAAAATATTTCCAATACTATAAAAGCCACTAAATGAATTGAAAAAAATTATGTCTAACCAGGAAGATTTAGAAAAAAAATATTTTTCTCGTAGCTCTATGTCAACTTTTAGGAAATAATCTCAAGAAATAAGTTTAAAAATAGATCATTTTACAGTGTCCTCAATGCTACGATTAAGGTCCTCCTGCTTTGCCGTACCATCTTTATCATTGCCTTCCACAAGAACCTCTCATGTTGAAGGCCTGCAGCTCTCCTGTGTGGGGCATCTGATTGTGGAAGGGGAAAAGTTCCCTGCAAACACACCTGCTTCAGGCTTTGCTGCGTGGTCTGTCATCAGATCAGGTCAGCTACCAGCAAGTATGTGAAGGGCAAGCAAGAGAACCGATTTCGGTTGGATAGGAACACGCCCTTTGTAAAACATTTCGAATTCCACAGGGATATGTGTTATGGGAAATTAGTGCTATTCCTACCTCTGAAATTAGTGCTATTCCTACCTCTGATTTTCTCATTCAGTTTTTCACTCAGCAAATATTTGCTGAGCACCTCTTTCTCCAATTGAATTATGAGCAACATTAAAAATATCGCTGAACATATCTATGAATTAATATTCTATTTTTGTTTTATCTAATTTTTATTTTGAATGTACCCATTCTGCTAAGTGCTACACTCAGGTAAGATCATAAACCTTATTGGCCAAAGGTGAATATTCCTTTAATTTAAAAAATTTTAAAAACATTTTAATACTCTTACATTCCCATAAATTTTTCCATATGAAAATCCATTATTGTTTATATGTCAATATTTGCCTTATGATGGTAAAGGAATAAGACCACACTTATTTTGCTGCATTTGATATAATTCTAGCCTAATTACATGTCAAAATATCAATTGCTTTATATTATTTGTTAAAATGTACACGCTTATTTCAATAAGAGTAATTTAACCAGTATCCTGACTGTTACAGTCATCATGTACACGGAGGTTTTTAAATGAATATTAAAAATATAGACACACACACTTCTCAGAACTCAGAAATTAACTTCCTAAAGAAAATTCAAGTGTGCGTGCTGTGTCTTCCATGGCAAAATGGTACACAGATGAGGAATGACAGTAAAAAAATATGTAGTTGCTGTCTAAAACAAAATAAGCATTTACTTGCTGAATATAGGTTTCAACCTGTGATGATGATTTTGGAACATGTGCATTTATTAAAATAAGTTCTAAACAACTCCTTTCTATATATTTACTTTTCTGCTTTTCCAGAAAGCTTTTAATGTGCAGAAATGTGGTGATCAAATGCTGTGATTTGCATGGAGGTGAATGAGCTGATGCATCTGCACCCTTCTTTTCCTTATCGTCTCTGGGTCTCCCCGAGCTCTCCCCGAGCTCTCCCCGAGCTGAGACAGATGGCTGCTGGTTCAGTTATGTGCGTGGGAGAGAGGGACTTCCACATGTGATTTTTACCATTTGGTAGTAATTAGTTTGTTGTATAAATTAACATTAACTGAACCATTCTTCAGGCATTGTTCGTAATTATCTTCTTTGACTCTCTGAGTCGTGTAAAGAGAGAAAATGCAAGGAAGAAACTGATCCTTATTTTATTAAAGTTTAAGAAGCTATTATTAGACAGAATAGATCAACAATTATTGTTTTATGCCCAATAGACCAAAAACTTTGCTATAACTATAAAACAGAAAAACCAAAAGATTTTTCTGGAGCTTAATGATTTAAAAATACAATTAGAGTTTCTGAAAATGTATAATGTTTTAAAAAGACAAACCTGAATATAAGAGAAAAATGAAATACAGTTTGAAGAATTTTTCTTCACATCATTTGGCAAATATATATATTTGTATTAACACACACACATTTCTTAGTTTTTACAATAACTGTCACTTGAAGATCACAGTCTGTATTGTCTTTTCTTTATATGTTACAAAGTTTATTTATGCTTTCAAGTAGAAGTATTTTAGTGTACATTTTGTGAGAAGCATATATTTGCTGAGGTATAGTATGTTGACATTCATCTTTTTAGGCAAAATTACTTAATGGTAAATGGGATTTTAATAATTGAGGTTTTAAACTTTGTAGAGTCACCATTCCCTCCCACCTACTGCATATGAGACAGTGGATATAAGTGAAACAAACAATAAGCATGCTATGCTTCTTAAAATCCCCCTTGAGTTTGGTTTTGGCCTGACTCACATTATTTCTGGGTTCGAAATTTTCTTCTGTGTCTTTCTCTAAAGCGATCTAATAACTAATACCATATAACAGATTGTCCTTTAAAGCATAAATGTTGTTTTCTTAAAAAAATTCCCATCTGTGTTGTTCTTCAGAAATTGCTCTAAGAAACTACTGAGAAGAACAAATTATCACTAGATATACTCTGACCCAAAGTACTTAAAATATGTCATTGCACTTTTAATGTTCATAACACTGTCATAGCTTTGATGTTGACAAGAAAAAATGATGGTCATTATTTTATCAAGAGTTCCTTTATTACAGTCCATTAGGTAATAAAACCTCAGTCACACCAGAATTAATATTTGTGTGAACCTATTATTAGAATATTAATAAAAACAGAAATGTATACCATAAGTAGCTATTTTCTACCATACAACTTCAGTTGCTGACCAGATGTTAGTTGTAGAAACTGTAACTACTAGATGTAATTCATTTCTTGGCTTTTTTGAAGAGACTATTGCAATATATTTCATGGAATGTAATTATTTAATGGGTCTCCAATATTTAAAAAATATCCCAATACCATTGCAATTTATTTGGAAAAATAAGAACATGACACCCTTATTTAGAATTGCTTCAGTTACTGCACTTTTTCTTTCCCCAGTGAGTGAACAAAATTAAAGCACTTTTTTTTCTTACTGTGACCAAGTAGGGAATTTATCTCTAAAATGCAAGATGGTTTGACAAACGAAAACCAATCAATGTAATATACCTCCTTAAAACATGAAGGAAAATTTAAAAGAAGAGAAACATAAAAAGTATGTTCTCAGGAAACAATGAAATTAAACTAGAAAACAATAGCAGAGAAATGCCTAGCTAGGAAATTCCCAAATATTTTGACATTAAACAGCTCAATTTATTAAAATTAGACATTTTAAAGACTGGCTTTTGCTTCGAGTCATTGGGTAAGCCATGTTATTCTGAGGTTAACAAATATAAGCCTTTTTAATGAGAGTGTTTCAAGAAGAGTTTCTGGAGTAATATTAATGAGGTTTGTGTTTTTAGGTGCTTCTAATGCAGAACTTCTATCTGTGAAATGGGAAACTAGAAGGACTGTGGACTCAGATGTTGGCCTACCCATAAAGTGTATTATCCTGCATTTCCCATAATTAGCCAAGACTCTAAATAATGCTTTTGTTTTAAACATAAAACATTCTTGAACGTTTTAATACCTCCAAAATTTCAAAATTTTCAAAAATTTTGTCTCCTCAAAATAGCTTATGCACATATATTTTTCCACAAATGAGAAAATCATTATTGTCTTATCTCTTTATTTTGGCTGTGACTCAAATAAACATAACAACCTTATGCTCTGCATTTTTGAACATCCAGAGCTGGCTAAGAAGGATGCAGCCTTAATCCTGAAAATACTGCCTTTTCTGCTTCACAGAATAGATGTATACGTTCTTTTAAATTGAGCAGGTATAGAATTTGGTCAAATTTTGAAGGGCATAAATTGTGTCTACTCAAAATTTACTCCATATTCTATATTGTTCCTGCAGATCATATGAATATAATTTCAGCAAAATATTTGTTTGTGCCTCTTAGGATTCTTTATATCAGGTCAACATATTCCTCTGTGTAAATGGTAACCAGTCTTTATGTTCCTCAGGTAAATATAGATCCTAATTCCTGGAAGTGAAGCAAAATAAATACTTCTGCTTCCAGACTATTTGATTTTGCTTCATTTAAGTCATTGTGTTAATAAGAATATATAAATCTAGACCTTCTGAGGAAATTACAGTATCGTATCATCCCTTCCTATGCAAACCTAAATCATTTTTTCATCATTCCCCAATTCAAAAAGATTCATTTTAATATTCCTTCTCTTGGAGAAATAGTTTTCTTAGATTAAAAACATCAACTATTGACAAATATGCTATACAAAATCCAACTCTGAATAATTTTTGACAACCATTTGAAATGCAAAGTCATGTATGACATGATGTATTTTAAAACCAAAGATAAGAAGGGAGAAAAAAAAAAAAAGAAAAGAAAAGCAACCAGCTCGTCTGTGGCTGTGGCTGTGAAGCTCAAAGAGAATACATTAATTAACCCAAGAGAATTTCTAGGAAGCTGTAGTGAGAAACTGTAGCTTTGAAATCGAGTGATCTTTATCCACTGTTGAGTTTAGGTCAAAGACCTTGGACAAAGAAGGAAAAAAAGGAAGGAGGTACATTATAGGAACCAGATGTTAAAAACTGATAAGGGCTGATCAACCCCCTGCTGTGGAAATCTAACCCCACCTCCAAGGAAAGGTGACATTCTCCTCTGAAGCCCCTCTGTCCTTCCAAGAGAGAAAGAGACACAATTTTGGCTCTGCATTTTTCCTTCGGCCTACCTTGTCGAATGGCCCTGGAAGACTAAACAGGTGTTATCTACTTTTGATTTCAGTGCATTTAAATTAATCCTGTCAGCTCAGCTGTTAAAACAACTGTCATCTCCAGCTGTTAGTAATTTTGGACTGGGCACTTTCACAGGTTGCCAAGATCCAAGCCTGCATTGTGTGTCTCTCTGAATGCAATAGAGTAACAATTTGTGGCGTTTTAAAGGGGCTTGTATTGTGATGCTGCAAACACAACATGATCGCTGTGATTTCAAAAGACCCTCTGGTGCCTTGTTTTGTAATATATAAATAAACCATGTGCTGAATGCTACTTCTTTCTATATTCTAGAGTTATGTGACATAACTTTTGGGGGGTATTTAATTTAATGACCAATAAGTCAACTTAGAAAGCATGAACAAGAGAGGTATGATAAAGTTAGGAGACAGAAGATACTACTGCACCTGCTTACGATGGTTTCTATATTTCCTGCAATAATAGCTCCTTCTGGTAGATTTATGATTTTTCTTTCACTGAAATATTGAATAAAATTTTTTAACAGTTTGAGTAACTCTGCACTTTTAAGCCAAATATAATATTTCTGGCAAGATCTCCTACTGAACATTCTAAATCATAAGAGACATTTTATGTATAATTTCAATTTTTGGGATCTGCTTCAGTAAGTAGCATGGAAAGCTAATATCGTGGAAAGGAGGAAATGCTGTAAGGAAATTCAGTCTATTATCAACAATTGCAACCCACTACACCTGTACAGTAATCTCAACTCTTTGAAAAAGAAAAAGCCCTTTTTCGTTTGCCACCGAAATAATGGTTTGGAGCCAGTGAATTTTCCTCCTATCCTAACGTTATACATTATAAAATGGAACAATTATAGGTTTTCTTTTTCTTTTGCAAAGCCTAAATTTGGATGCTAAAAAGTATGTTTTGAAGGAAAAATAAAGGAAGAAGTGGCTTAAATTGATTTAAATTATTCATGTTTAGGAATAATATACAGTCGACAATGAAAATGATTTTTAATCAGATATATCAGTCAAAAAATTTCTGGCTAATTTACAATGTTATTTAAATTTATACAATGCTTATATTGAATAATTTCATGCTGATTTAGTTACTGTACTCTACATTCATTAATTTCTAAGGAATTTACAATTCCATATTTATCTAAATTTATAAAAATGTAGCTCATTTTTAGGAGAACATTACATGCACAAGGTAAACAATGAAAAACGTAATAAAATGTATATAATGGACAGTATTTCTCCTTCCTACTCCTGTTCTTCACTGCCCCAATTCTTCTTCTCAGGGTATTTATTTAATGTTTTCTCCAGTATATCTCCAAAGATATTTTGTGCACATGCTTGTATAAATATGAGTGTATATGGATAGAAGGTGTATATCAGAAGGCAATTACACTCACACACTCCCTAAGATGACATTACCCCGAATATAATTATATAATGTTTATTCCCTAAGAAAGCATATGTGTACGTGAGCATAAATGGTAAGGTTACAATGTATCTGATACATACTGATGCAAATTACATGATTTATTGTAGCTGAAAATTATAATTGATACTGAATAAAAATATTAGTAATGCTAATAAGACTCAACTACTGATGGATTTTGCTTTTAGTTTCTGTAAATATCATTTGCATAGCAATAAATAGTCATTAAATACTAATGCAATGTATAAAATATACATGTGAGAGCATTAAATTAGGGGTGTAGGGTGGAGAACAGGGCAATGCCAAGGACTACAAGAAAGGCATAAGAAAGTATGGTGGATAGAAATAAGGAGTTAGTTTTTCTCCCTTGATTTCCAAAGCCATAATAGCAGAAATATCTGCCCTTTAAAACAAATGATGGAAAAACAGGAAGAAAGCTCATCGCAATATGCTTGCTTACACTTTACAGATATCAGGAAACTGGTGTGCCTTGCTCAAAAATATATTCTGAACACATTGTGGTAAAGATTAATGTATTTGAATGAATAAGCTACTCTTTGTATTAGTTTCCTAGGGCTGTTGTAACCAAGTGACGCAAACTGGCTGGGTTAAAGCAATGGAAATTTGTTCTTTCACAATTCCAGACATTACAAGTCTGATGTCAACATGTCAGCAAAGCCATGCTGTCTCTGAGACCCTTGGTAAAATCCTTCCTTACTTCTTCTTAGCTTTCTGGTAGTGGTTGTCAAGCCTCATTATTCCTTGGCTTGCACCTGAATCACTCCGATCTCTGCCTCTTTTGTCACATGGTTGTGTGTGTATGTGTGTGCTTACATGCATCTTCTTATAAAGACCCCAGTGATGTGGAATTATTCCCCCATGACAATCTCACCTTAACTCAAATCTGAAAAAACCCTCCTTACAAATAAGGTTCGATTCACAGGCATCAGGACTTAGGACATCAACATAACATTTTTGTGGACACAATTCAACCCATAGCATTCTTAAAAATATACAAATGATGGGCCAATTGACCCTTCATAAATTGCTATGAATTTATTTAATCACAGTATGAGTTTGAATTGCTATATAAAAATAAATATTGGCATATAAAAGAGGATACTATATTTCTGAGTTTATAGAAGCATTGATATAGGCCACTCCACCTAAACAGATTTTTCAGTGGCAAATGTGGCCATTCAAAAGTTGACTTAAAGACCCTGAATAGATATCTACAAGTGGAGAAAAGGTAGGAAATTATTCTGAAAGAAAAATGAGAAGATTACAAAGTAGAAACAAAAGCTCCCACTTATAACAGAAAATGCTTGTGTGTCCCTGAAAGCCACCTTGTTGCCCAAAGATGCAGACCCTGGCTTATTATAGGCTTGAAGAGAGTTACAGTATCCTTTTTTTAATTTTATTTAAATTGTTATTCAAGTACAGTTTTCTGCCTTTTACTCCCATTCCACCCCACCCCCGCAGTGCTCCCCACCTCCCTCCCATTTCCACCCCCCTTAGTTTTTGTCTGTGTATCCTTTATACTTGTTCCTGTGATCCCTTCCCTTTTCCTCTGAAATTCCCTCCCCTCTCCCCTCTGGTTATTGTCAGCCTGTTTTCTATTTCAGTGTCTTTGGTTATATTTTGCTTGCTTGTTTGTTTTGTTGCTTAGGTTCCTGTTAAAGGTGAGATCATATGGTATTTGTCTTTTACAGCCTGGCTTATTTCACTCAGCATAATGCTTTCCAGTTCCATCTATGCTGTTGCAAAGGGTAGAAGCTCCTTCTTTCTTTCTGCTGCATAGAATTCCATTGTGTAAATGTACCATAGTTTTCTGATCCATTCATTTACTGATGGGCATCTAGGTGGCTTCCAACACTTGGCTATTGTAAATTGTGCTGCTATGAACATAGGGGTGCATAGGTTCAAAAGTTACAGTATCTTATAGCGGGAAAGGCTATATACAAAGTTTATGTTTTCTATTCCTTCTTTTTTTTTTTTTTTGGAACTTGTATCCCATTGTTACAGAGACTGTGACTATTTTGTAAAAAACTCTTATTGTTTAAAAAACAAAGCCAGAAATTACTGCAAATCCTGTCTTTTTCCATCCATACCACTATTCTTATTACAGGAAGTTTCTTTCT
>PVKM010015007.1:0-28374 GCA_004027735.1 Carollia perspicillata | reverse complement strand
GCACAGCCGAGAGCGACTAGAACCGAGAGAGCCCTGCGGCCCCGCAGCCCCCGCAGACTCGGTGCCATGGAAACGCGTTCACCGCCCTCCCGCCCAGGATCCTCCAGAGCGCTTAAAGAGACAGCCCCGCTGCCTTCGCGGGCTGACTTGCTGCTGGGCGTCCCCCGCCACCAACCCCCTCCTCTCTATCAGCAGCGCTGCCTAGGGGGCGGTGAGGTGGAGGCTGGACTCTTGGGGCTGGAGACGCAGCTGAGACGCAAATTAAGGGGCTTCGCTCAATAGTCCTGCCTAACTCTGGTTCCAATCTCTTCCTCCCCACCCACCACCCAACGCACCTCACCCAAACCCAGCCAAAGAGGCGAAGGAGCAATGGCTTTTCCCCTCACACATCAGCCTGCTCAGAACTAAACTAGCTGTGCATATGCCACAAGCGGAGACTAAAGGAAGGCGGACTTTTCATTCCCTCCGGTTCTGCTCGCTCCCACCCCGAGTCCCGGGAGTCGATCAAAACACAGGCTGGGGGAGGTGTGTTTGAAGTGGGAACCAAGCGGCAGTTGATTGAGTCAAATCTCCTGCCAAATCGACAGTTGCAGGACACATCCTGGGCTCATTCAAAAATCCTCGTTACTCAAAATGGGATAATATCCTTTAATTTTATTTGGCCACCATCTCACCCCCTTCAGGCATCAAAGATTTAAGGAAGAGCCAACCCTTTCACAAACCTACTCCTTCCTTTCCTTCAAACCAGCTCCTCTTTGCCCAAATGAACGGTGCAGCAGCCAGTCGTGAGCCCCCAGGCCTTTCCAGAAGGGAGGAGCGTCTGCTCAGAATGGGAGGCTCAGGCTGCGGTGCTGGCCCAATTGCTGGGACACACAGCCAAGGGTAGCGTGGTGGCCAGCAGCGCCGGCCCAAGGTTATGCCTCTGCCCAGCGCCAGCTGCTGTCTAGAAGGCCACAAACCTCTGGCGTCTGTTTGGTGAAAACAAAGATCTATGGTGTATCGCGCCCTCCAACAAGGACATCCCAAGCTCCGAAATCATAATCTGCAGTTTAGCCCTGCAGAAAATGGATCGATCTGCAGTGGGACTTTCTGCTTTGATTCCTAAACTTACCCAAAGTGGTTCTCCAATGATTCATTCATAGCCAAATAGTACTTAAAGTGGTATCACCTGATTTTCTCAGTCTTAGGAGCTCTGAAATCATCTTTCCCCAATGGTCTTTCAGGCTTCCTTTTGCCCTTCACAGTTGAATGAACCATCTGGCCCTTAGTTTCAGTCTTCTGAGCCTTTGTTCTCCCTTCTTTTCTTTCTGCTTTGTCTGCGACTGTAGAAGCAATTGGGCACTCGCAAGAGAGAATGAGGAGCAAATTTGGGGGTTTCACTGAAAAGAAAGAAAAAGATGAGGGTAAGAGAACACTCAGAAATTCTTAAACATCTGTGACTTTGCCCTCTTTAATTCGTGTAGTTGCAATTCACACCACCTGCAGCGTCTTCTCCCTTTCTTAGAGATACCTATATATTTTTAACTTTTTTACTGAAGTTTGACTTAAGGTGAAAATCATAAATATACAACTAGAGGATATCTCTATCTTTTGAAAAGTCTTTAAGAAGGAATTTTAGAGCAGGTTGCATAATAATAATCATTATTCAAACTTCCTTATTTCATAAAGGAGGGGTTCAGTGTCTCTTTTTTTTTCTAAACCCCGGTTATCCATGAAGCAGACCTTCTCCAATTTCAGAGAGAATAGAGTTGGGGACAATGCTACTGTCACGAAGATGTAGTCATTTGGCTAACTCTAAATTAGTTCTGATAATGACAGACCCAGTATGAGCCAAACACATTGATAACTTAGAAATCTATTTTCAACTTGTAGTTTTTTTTAACTTTTCCTAAACTCTTTGCCACCTTTGTTACCAAACATCCTATTTTTTTTCCTGTTGCTCTTCTTCTGAGGTGCTAAGAAATAGTGAAATGACGAAAAGGCAGACAGGGCACTGTGGGGAAGGACAGGAAGAAAAGGGAACTGGATAATTTACAATGATGGTGGCTTCTGAACTGAGTGTACCAGCTATGCAAAGCTAGGGCTGTTTTTCTCCCTCCCCGGGTATAAATATAGGTGAAAAGACTAATCCTCTCTACTGATCCAATTTCTAGTTTGTGTCTCAGATGAAACCTAAAGACTCCAGGTTGTTTCAATATAATTTAACCTTAACTGTTTTAAAGAAAATTTATAGCTCACCCAAAAATGATAGTATAAATTAACTGAGCCCTGAAATTTCCTGTGATTTGCTAAGCCTTTCTCTGCTTCTGGACTAGTTTTAACTCGGCAGGTCTCTATCCTCACCTAATCTCCTTCCCTCCTGGAGTGTAATAAGTTGCTAATCACTTTCTTTCTTTATATTACAGAAAGCACTGCATAAATAATAGACCTCCTTTATTACAAGACTAAATTTTGTGTAAGTATAGCTGAACCTCAGAACTATCTTAAGAGCTAAAGAATAATGAGAAAATGCAGGAATGTATGCAAATTATCTGATTGCATGATTGTTTAGTAAAGGGCAGCTTAGGTACATGGAAAGTGAATCAGTAAATTGAACATAAATTAGAAAATGTTCCTTTTATGTGCATTAGTTTTAGGGCATGTTTATTTTAGATGAACATTTAGAACATTTGGATGCGACAGGCTAAATATGATGAATGTATATTTCATAAATTGAGGTTGATTTCAAATTATTCTAGCATGGATATAATATGGACACAATGCTATGTAAGCAATTATCATTAAATGAAACATACTCCTCTAGTGTAAGAAAAAAATGTTGCCATGTACTGGGAAACTCTAATTTGAATTCAGCTCTTCTTTTGCAGTCTATTCATACAATTTTAAAATAATTGGCGATTTGTTTTGATTGGTTGTTTATGCTATATCTCTAAAACAGGGGAGCATTATGAATCCTGTCAGTTGCAGTCTTACATATTACAAAAGCATGTAGTTTGGTCATTTGGGGATGCTATGAACACACAAAATGGAGCTAGATACAGACAAAACAATTCATTCAGCATTTATTGCCTAAAGTGAAAGAAATTTTAAAATGAACAATTCAAGAAAATGAGCCACGTACACAAAGAACCAATTTTAAAAATTAAGGGAAAGAGTTCTGTGTTGATGGCATCTCTTTCTCAGACATAAATTTTGTGAGGGAGAAATTAAACATCACAAATTGAGTCTTATTTTTCGAATGATCTTTTATACTGCCCACATGGACAGGCTCTTCAAAATGGATTAGACATAGCAGACAAATGTTCTCTCTGAGAGGAGTCCAAAGGATTTGGTGGGACCTCCAGTGGGAATGCCACATGCCAGCCCAGTCTCTCCAGACCTGCATCAAAGGAGTAATAAATCTAACCGGCTTCCCCCTTGTTAGGAGGAGGCTGGGGAAGCCAATTTCATGCTTTATGTATGCTGGTTGTAAAAAGGAATACTTACCTAAGAAGAAAGAAATTTCGACCAGATGTTCTCAAAATCTTCCTCAGCTGCTGCTTGAAGCTTTACAGTCACCACCTACTTTATCTTCCCATCTATCTTCTTCTAATTGAGAAATTGTTGATCCATGCAATTCGACAGGCAGGCTGCAGAAACCTTCCTGCCAAAGCTTTTCAGCCCTGCTTGCCTTGTGTACAGAAAAACTTAGTGTCTGTGTGGGAACAGCAAAAGAGAGCAGGCCACTTCATTCGGCAGGTGTTGTGGGTTGAAAGAGAAGGAGGTCAGAAAGCAATTCTTCAAAGGACAGCTTCTGTCACCTGAAAGTGTAATAAATTGCCATTATAGAAATGCCTACAAGCACTAATGAGCCATGTACATTGAAATCTTGATGTCAGGCAAAATAGAATGAAATTCACCCAGGAACCAACTGGGATTGTCACACCAAGATGTGAATAATCATTCTCACTTTGGTTTCATTTGCCATCAAATTTTGCCCATACAAACCAATAGCGCTCTCTCTGTTTACAGAAAATAATAAACTCAGCTTAAAACTCCTAAGATATGACTAGTGATTTAAACATCTATTGATACTATATGTATATAATATATGCCTTTGAACATTTGCCTATACAATTTCTCAGTACTTCCCCACTCATTGGTCATAAAGACTTAATCAATCAGATGTGAGTTATGACAGAATTACTTACTCAAGAATTACATATATTCTTTTGAACATAATTAGAAAATTAGCTCATGTACATGTTCTTTTTTGAAACTATACCTTGCCCAGCTAATTTGTGTGTGTGTATTAAAAAGCATGTAATATTAAATTTACTATCTTAAGCATTTTTTCAGTATACAGTTCAGTGGTGTTAAATAAATTCATAGTGCTGTGCAATAGACCTCTAAAACTTTTTCATCTTGGAAAACTAAAATTTTATTTCTATTAAACACTAATTCCCCCTCCTCCTCTCTGCCCAGCCTTGGCAAATACCTTTCTGCTTTCTGATTCTTTGATTTTGACTAGTTTAGCTATTTTGTGAGTAAAATAACACAGTATTTGTTCTTTTGTGACTGACTTATTTCACTTACTATAATGTCCTAAGGGTTCGTTCACGTTGTAGCATGTAACACAATTCCCTTCTTTTTTTAGAGCCTTCATTATATTCCCTTGTATGTATACACCACATTTTGTTTACCTATACATCTGTTAATAGACATTTGGGCTGCTGCCATCTCTTGGTTATTGTGCATAATGTTCAATTAACATGAGTGCAAATATCTCTTCAAGATCTTGCTTGGAATTCTTTTCGATAAATACTCAGAAATGGGATTGCTGGATCACATAATAATTCCACTTTTTTTTTATTTTCAGGGAAACTTTATATTGTTTTCCACAGTGGCTGCATAATTTTATATTCCCAGCAGCAGAGCACAAAGGATCCGGTGTCTCTACATCCTTGTCAATACTTGCTGCTTTATGGTTTGTTAATAGTGGCCATCCTAATGGGTGTGAGATAATATCTCATTATGATTTTAATTGTATTTCTTTTATAATTAGTGATATTGAGTATATTTTCATATATGTATTTGTTGGCTATTTGTAGAGCTTCCTTGGAGAATTACCTATTAAATCATTTGTCCATTATTTGATCATCACTCATTTTTTGTTGTTGTAGAAGTTTCTCATATATTCTAAATGTTAACCCTTATCAGACATATGATTTGCATTCACATTCTCTCCCATTGCCCAGGTCCCCTTTCACTTCCTTTAGTGTTGTCGTTGACACACAAAAGTTCTTAAGTTTGATGTAGTGCCATTTGTTTATTTTGACCTTTGTTGCCTGTGTTTTGGTGTCATCTATAAGAAATCATTGCCAAATCTAATGTCTGAAGTTTTTCCCTATTTTTTTCTAGGAGTTTAATAGTTTTAGGTCTTATGTTTAGGTCTATAATCCATTTCGAGATGATTTCTGTTTATGGTATAAGGGAAGAGTCTAACTTCAATCTTTTGCATATGAATATCCAGTTTTCCCACCCCCATTTGTTGAAGAGACGTTTCCCCCATTGTGTAGTCATGGCACCCTTGTCAGAATGGTTTGCCTATATATCCAAGAGTTTATTTCTGAGTTCTCTATTCTATTCTGTTAGTCTACATACCTTTCTTTTTGCCAGTACCTCACCATTGTGATTACTGTTACTTTGTAGTATATTTTGACATCAAGATGTATGAGGCCTCCAATGTTATTATCAAAATTTTCTAGCTTTTTGGAGTCTCTTAAGGCTAATTCTGATTTACAAAGAGGTTCCTCGTTATTATTTAGTGAAGCCCACTTTTTGTGACAGTCTTCTTTATCAAAGAGGAAAAAATGAACCCAAATTTCTTCCCTGGTAACTTGTATTCTGAATTCTATTTTTTGGTGTGCGTCTAAATGCCTTAGGTAACTGACAGAATCCAGACAGCCACTCCATAATGCATCTGCAACTTCCCATGTTAAGAGTGGCGACTAGATCTAATCATAAATAAGCACAGATGGAGCATACAACTGACATGAGCTTGACAGCAGACCCAGTAATGTAGGCCATAGGTGCAATAAGGCACTGATAATGTGGCATTAGCTTACCCTTTGTAAAATAAGCCTTAATATCCAGGAAGATCAGGGCCAAATCATAAAATTTAGTGTTTTCCATTCTTTTTTCCCAACCCAATCTGGATGAATCAGATGAGGATTTGCTAAGAGTGAGTAAGTAAAATAATGGCTAATGAACCTCAGTGTTAATAAGTAAAAATATCCACCAAAAGAAAAATCATCAAACTTAATAGGGCCCCTAGTCTATGCATTTCAACCCCACATCAGAAGATCGGAAGTACTTTCAGCCATTCATTGGAAGATAAAGTGCAAATTATAGCTAAAACTCCAAATTATCAACCCAAAGCTTGTTTCTTGAAAGTTGTTTATCCTCCATTTATACAAATATAATTTACTTTCGAACCTGGGATATTTTCTAGAGTTTTGACTGTGAGTTTTATGTCGTATGTAAGACAGGTAGCTTCAGCTTACATAGCTATGAAGTAGTGATATCCAAAGTACACTTAGCAACCTAATGGAAAAAAGTGAAAAAACAACCCAAAGAAAGGAATAAACTCACTTATCATATACCTGGTAAGAGAATAGTAACCAGCATATGTAAAGAATGCTTACCATTCAACATTTTTTTAAAATGGTGAAGCAATTTGAGTAGGTGTTTCTCTAAGAAGATCTATAAATATCCAAGCACATGAGAAGATGTTCAACATAACTAACCATTAGTGAAAGGCAATTCAAAACCATAATGAGATACGATTTCACATCTACTAGGATGGTTATAATAAAAGGCAATAACAAGGATTGACAATGATGCAGAGAAATTAGAGCCCTCATACATTTCTGATAACAATGTAGAGTCATGCAGCCACTTTGGAAAGTAGATTGCCATTTCCTCTAAATCTGAAGCATAGGGTTACCATATGATGCAGCAATTCCACTGAATGAGAACGGAGAACATATGTCCACGCAAAGACTTGTACAAGAATATTCATAACCGCACCACTTTTAAAAGCCAAAATGTAGAAACAGCCTAAATGTCCATTATTTGATCAGTAGATGAACAAAATGTGGTATATCCATATACTATAATATTATTCAGCCATAGAAATGAAGGAAGAACTGATGCATGCCACAATGTGGATGAACCCTGAAAACTTTATGCTAAATGAATGAAGCCAACACAAAAGGCCACATATCGCTTTATGACGCCATCTATGTAGAAGGCGTAGAGCAGATAGACCCACAGAGATAGGAAGTAAATTAGTGGTTGCCCAAAGCTCGGAGAGAAGGGGAAATGGGGTGTGACTGTTAATGGGCATGGGGTCTGCTTTCAGTGAAGATGAAAATGTTATGAATCATGTAGCGATGATGGTTGTACAACTTTGTGAAAATACTAAAAAAGCACTAAAAATACTTTAGAAGAGTGAGTCTCCTGGCACATTCCCCTAAATTTTCTTTAAAGTGTTGTTTGCAGACCAGTGCCAACAGCCAAACATTCCATACTTGTCCCTGACAAGATGAGGAGCTTACAGCAGAATGAAAGAGGCTTACATCACCAGGCACACTAGTTAGTGCATCTGATTTTTGTTTTTATGGCAATACTTTCTCCATCAAGTCCACAGTCCATTGATTTTCCTTCTGAGGTAAGTTTCTTATCATCCTTAGGACCGGGTAATGAGGAGTTCATGCATCAGCTGCTGTAATCTGCATGCCTGAATTCAGGAGTGCACCTGCCATTGGCCCCATGACACACTGATGAATGAATGAAGACATTTACAATTTCTGAGAGAAACATTCCAAGCTTATTTTCTACATATTGATTGTACATGGTAACATAATTTTAGTTCAGTTTATCATGCCTCTTTATGTCAGACAATGGGTTAGGCAACAGAAAATTTTTTAAGGAGGAGCAGGAGAAAGAGAAAGAAGAAAGGGTGGGAAGTGGAGGAGAAGGGGCAATAGAAGAGGAGGAAGAGGAGGAAGAAGTAATAAGAGAGGCGTTATATGCCTAAAGAGTTTATTCCAGGGGAGCCAGACATCTGACTTGTCCAATGTGATTAGTATAACAAGAGAAATAGGAATAAGATATGGAGGACAGAGGAGTTACTTTGGGCCAAGATATGCTTTTTATATGGACAGAAAATTCTTCCAAAGGCTGTGCATGAGGTGGTTCATAAAAGATGAGAAGGATTTTAGCAAACACATAACTCTAGTTCTGAAAGGCTAGAACCAGTTAATTAAACTAAAAGGTCATACGTATAAATTGGTGTTTGTCGGAGACTGGTTCCCAAACCAGGAACATCTGCTTGGCACCTTGTTAGAAATAGTTCTCAGGCCCAGCCCCTTCTGTCTGAATCAGACAGTCTGCAGGTGGGACAGAGCGGTCCATTTTTAACAAGCCCTTCAAGGGATTCTGATGAACACTGAAGTTGGAAAACCACTGTTTTAGATAAATATAGCAAAGAGTTTAAAAAAATAGATGCTGAGTCTTGGAAAACAGCATAGAGAATATTTTAGTTTATCACAGCAAATTGACCACACTATTTTATTTTTTCTGTCTCTGAAAAAAACCTCACTAAATAAAGAGTAAAAAAATGTTTCAAGATATTATTCCCCCAGACAAATGAGAAAGGGGACAATAACTGGCCAATTATTTCAAGAAGAGTTTGGAAGACAGTGGTCTGACACAGGATTCCTAATCACCTTGGTAGATAGAATTGACAGAAGTTACAAGGTAGTACCTACTGAAGGAGGCAATGTGTAGGGGAATAGAAGTCAGCCAGTTTCCAGCCTTGACACAGTGGAAAACAGGAGTGAGTCATAGGGTTGAACACAAGAGCATGAGGTCTAAGGCAGGGACGTCAAACTCATTTTCACTGGGGGCCACATCAGCCTCAAGGTTGCCTTCAAAGGGCCAAAATAATTTTAGGACTGCATAAATGTAACTACTCCTTAACAGTTAAGGAGTTGAAATTACATTTGCCCTTTACGTGGGTGGGAGCAAGTAGTCAAGTAGACTTTACTGGAAGGTTATCAGCCACTGGACTTTTCACCAGCCTCATAAACAGAGCTTAGGACCTTTCACCCACGTAAACAGAGCTTTATCCCAATAATCTTTGCAATGCTTACTCGTAAACATAATCAGCCAAGGCTTGTCAGATGTGAAGAGATATTCTTGTATATAGAGACCTATGATAAAAGAACAGATCAAAGGATCCTGAGAGAAGAGAAAAAAGCCCCCCTCCCTAAAAGGATAAGTATTATCTTCAGAAATAGAATATACTACATTCACATACACAAACAAAAATGTCTTGCCCTGAAGAAGGTACACTCAGAAAAGAAAAATACCTTTCTGAAATTAAAAATAGGATAAATGCAATGAAAAAATGCAATAGAAGGGTTAGAGATCAGTCAATGAAATTTCCCAGGAGGGGTGTGTGCTTGTGTGTGTGACGGGGGCAGGGGAAAAGGGGAGGTGGGAAGGAGAGAGAGAGAGAGGGAGAAGGAGAGAGACAGAGTTTCTGGGACAACAAAGACCCCACAGTGATGCACATTATCATGAATGTCAGAACAGTAGGGGCAGAGATATGCATACATAAGGACATCATTCAGAATAGCATCGGGCTTCTGAAGAGAAACACCAACTGATAATAAAATAGGGAGCAATAACCTCAAATTTTGAGGGAAATAGTTTCCAACCTAGAATTCCATACTTAACTGAACTACTAATCAAGTATAACAGAATGACATTTTCAAGTATTCAAAAACTCAAAAAATTGACTACCCACATACTCTTTCTTGGAAGCTACTGGAGGAAACATCTCAGTAAAATGAAGACATGAAATGAGAGAGGAAAATATTAAAAATCAGAAAATCAGTGCTTTGACATTTGAAAGGCAAAGGGAAATTTCAGGTGGGTGGCAAAGGGAATTTTTACAACACAGGTGATTAACCAGAACTAAGAAGCATTCTACCTGCTGGGAGCAAATAAGAGGTATAGGGTGAAAAGCTCTGGAAGATAAAAGGGGGATGGGCCATTTAATGTGTTTGGGAGTTATAGAATTTATTTCTAGGCCATAGAGCACTTGAGGAGAGAATTACTGATAAATGAGAAAAATAACACAAGAAAATAATTAACTGTAGCCCTGGTTGGTGTAGCTCAGTGGATTGAGTGTGGGTCTATGAACCAAACAACCACAGTTCAGTTCCCAGTCAGGGCACATGCCTGAGTTGCAGGCCAGTTACCAGGAGGGGATGCACGAGAGGCATCCAATGATATTTGTTATTGATATCCATACATTGATATTTCTGTCCCTCTCTCTTCCCCTTCCCCTCTAAAAAGATAAATAAAATCTTTTAAAAAGAGAAAATAATTAACTGTAAAAAAAAATAAAGTTCATATGAGAAAGTAAATATCCTAAGACATTATTTGTTTTACCTATAAACAATGTGCCATATAGAAAATAATATAAATATTTATGCATATTTGTGATGTAACTACTGAGATCCTCAAGAAAAGGAAGAGTTGTGAAGTGGAGGCTTAACAGAGTCAAAGGAGGAAGGAAGTGAATAAATACTGCCTAATATGATAAGTTAAGAAACCACAGAATAGGCAATTCGATTGTGGTCTATGTATGAAAAAATAAAAGAATGTTAGAGGATAGAAAGAGAAAGCAGAGGCATCCGGGTTTAATAGTATTTCCAGGCTTTTCCCAAGCAGATACCCGAAGTCTTAGAAGGAGTCACCCAAGGCCAGGGGCCCAATAGTCAGGCAAAAGTAATAGCAAGTATTAAGATTTCATGCCAAAAATACACTTAGTGCGCTCTAGAAAAGCAAGAAGTCAGCGCACTTTGGACAAAGTCAGCAATATGGGGAACAACAGAAGGTGCATATCCAGATATCTAGGAGGAAAACCACCTGCGCATCAACACTGGGCTATAGTTAAGATAGTCCATGATTCAAAGAAAAATAAAGCAATGCCCATATTTTATTTGGTGTATTCCTTCTGTCCTGCACTTACCCTACTTTCTTCACCACCTTAGCACCATCAACTATTAACACACCAGGTCCTGTTTTGTAAAAAAATGCACAGAGAAAAGTTCTTTTGCCAGTGTGTCTGCATCTTTTGCATGTCTGGGAGTTAGTCTACTACCATATAAATCATGCCCTCTCCATTTCTATTTACTCTGCTCCATTTTGCATTTTTTCAATGTAGTTTTCATCATCCCAGGTTCCTATCCACATTTTAAATAGTAGTAACCTGCAAGATTTCACGTCTTCCAAAAATACAAGACACTTGTGTAGAAATTACAATTAGGCTGGCTGGGCAGCGTTCTATTATTAGAAAGAATTGTGATTTTTAGAGTTGTGGGTTAATGGCTAATAACTGTATGCAGTGTTTTCCCTCAAGATGTTTCCTATTACAGTAATTAACTGAGCAGCTGGGAGAGCAGACATTAACCATTTGTCTTCACAGTAGCCCTCGCTGGGGACTCTTGCCAAACCTTTACACATGGCTTTATTTGCTATTTGATGGGTAATGTAAGAGGGGAGCATAAAACATATAGGATGTTTGCACTTTGGAGTGAATATCCAATTTGCAATGATTTTTTTCTCTTGTTGAAAGTGATGAATAGATCATGAGAAACACAGAATGTCTTTTAGATATATGGACTTATTTGACTAGCTTTTATGTGCATATTTCTCTTAGTATCCTCACGTAATGAAATTTGGTCATAGTGATTGTGTCGGAAGCCTGAGCTACCCTGAAGACACCACTGGTTTATCTGTTTACATATTAGATTGGACCAGTAAGAGCTGGCTGATACTGAAGAAATCGGTTCAGTAAAACTTTAGGAGCCATCTTGCCTGAGAGCTACCCGGCCACCTTTTCTATTTTTTCATGATGCCTGAACTCCCATTTGATTAGTAGCTCAGCTCTGCCGCTTGACTCTGTCTCCTGGATCTCCTTCTGGAACCCTTGGGCTCCCCTGTCTGATGGGGCCCCTCTCTCAAGAATACATGCAAAATTTGAAGGTTAGCCCAGGTTTTCCTGACCGACTCTGCTCCTGTCTGGGCTCCCTCTCTGCCAGGCTGTATTCTATTCTATAGAATGCCTTTCCTGAGTGCAGAGACATTCTTTTTTTTCCAACAGGAACAACTTAATTTAACATATTTACAATAACTTGTCCTGAACCACAAGTAGAAACTAAGTACCAAATTAAAATAAATAAAACTAAGCCTTTATGAAATTGTTAAGTACCTAAGAATCCTTTATCTTCCCTCTTGAATAAAAGAATGAATTCACTACTTTTCAAATCTCCTTGCTTTTTTTCTTACCCTATTTTTCCAGAGGCAAGAATTTTCTTTCTTCTTAAGTTTACTCCTTTTCTTTAAGTCCAGAAAAGCTCTGGGTTTATACCGTCCTGAGTATTTGGTTGTTAAGAGCCTCAGTAGAAAGAACGCTATCTGATTTACACTAATTCCATAGGAGTTATACAAACAAGAGCATGCCAGGCCTTCTGGCAAATGGTTAGGCCGAGATTTTCTTTCCCCTCTGAAAAGATACAGGACCCTGACCCTGTAAGCTGTGGTTGGTGGTGGCTCAGCATGACTCCTTGGGACCACCAGCTCCGTGTTGGTGATCAAAACAGAGCCCCACCCATTCAAGACAACACTCCTGAGTCTAAACTTGGCAAGTCTCAAAGGTTCGCCTAATACTTTGGAGAGTTTGAGAGCAAATGAGGCTGTAGTATAATGTGAAGGAAACTTTCTGTACAGAGATATTTATACTGCGAATCCCACTGAGAGCCTTGTTCCCATATTAGCTGGAACAACTATGGAAAAAAGATTGACTAGACAGACTCAGGCAGCAACCTAGAGTCTGGTGTAGATACATTTAGGAAGGCAAGTTTCGATGCAGTTAGAGATAAGAGATCAGGCAGAGAAGTGTGAGATTATGGTCCTCAGGGTTAGCAAGGGCTTCAAACAAAGATAGAGCAGTAACTTGGAAGCCCTCAGGAGAGACAAGTTTCTCTGACCATTTGCATGTGGACAAGGGAGCTCTGAGGCACCCGCCTCTTCCTCCAGAAAACCTTAACTCCATGGGCTTGCTTTCCCTATACATCGTCCAGACCTCAAAGATGCAATCTGCTTAATTTTTTATATACAGTGCCTTGTAGGGAAATGTTTTAATGAATCTTTTTCCATTTACTGGTCAGTTGAACCAATTTTGGGAAAGCCTTGCAAAGCATGAACTAAAATACAAATTGAATTTAGAAAACATCAGCTTGCATATTCCAAAGGAAAATGAGCTCTTTCTACAGACTCATAGATAAAGAGCAGGATGACAGCTAAGGGGTGAAGGGTGGTTTGGGGGTAGAGGGATTGTACAAAAAGGGAAAAAAACCCATGGACATGGTCTACAGTGTGGTGATTGTAGAGGGATGAGGTATAAAGGAACTACATGGTAAATACAAAGGAAAAAAATAGTAAAAGATTGAAAGTTTTAAAAAAATCAAAAATACATTAAAACAAAGAAAATAAGCTCTTTTTAACTTGCCCTCACCTTTTTTCCTCATTGCAAACCTCTTCCCAATACATTCCTAGCAATAACTGATATTGAAAGCCAAAAAAATCCCCCAAACCTGCAACATTTTCTCTCCACTTAAAATGAATTTCATATGACGTTATCTGAGTTGATTGTTTCAAATTCAAATCCAAGTACTTTAATCTTACTCTCCACTTCCTTCATTCAAATTTACTTTGAACTCCTTAAGATGGTAAACATTTTCTTATGCTCATTTACATCATTCAAAATACCCAAATGTATTTGGTAAGGTCATGTTGAATGATAGAATTGTTTTAATTAAAACTAAAGTTTTATTAAGGCTCCTCTAGAAAACCATGTAATAGAAGAGCTGACTCATACTGTCAGCATTACCTTGGTTCACAGGTAACAAAAGGAAACACAGACAATAGCTGTGCCTCTTTCAGCTAGAACACAAACACAGTCCCACTTAAGAAATGAGAACCAAGGACAACGGTCTTGGCATTTGGTGAGTCCTTCATAAGCAAGAAAACACAGGAGACTTTGCTATAATTCAATAGCCATTCCTGTCATTGCTTTCAAGAGGGTGGAAATTAAGCTATATTAAAGCCTGTCTTGGCCCAATTATAGAATGAAAGGGAGGCATCTGCAGAGTGGTTCCGGGACAGGTTTCAAATCAGTTTGAATCCAGCTATTTGTTCCTTATTAGGACTTCGGGGGACAGCCAAGAATTACATCTCATTCATTATCTTGTTCTGAAAGCATTACAGTGGCGGCTACACAAATTGAAAGCAGCATTTACACAAGCTGATACCTGTGGTATCTTTCTAATTTATCTTTAGGGCATTATCACCTCCCAGTGTACCTCCTTGAAAGTTTGACATGTGGCCTGAATTCTTGTTTTTTAGGATGATAGCTATTCACCCCAAAGAGAATATTGGAGAAAATGGCCCTACATTGAAGTGCTGGGAATGCTACATGGAATACATTTTAAAAGATTTTAAAATAGCTAGTCTTGTGGCAGAAATGTGTAAACTTGACTTTTAGACAGTCCATTCTCTCTGGATTGATGCTGCAGCATTATTGACTTTATTTATTACTGTTTGATTCATGTGCAGCAATCACAATGAAATCACTGCCCTATTCGTGAAACATTTCAAGACCACTGATTTTTAAGGGACAATTTAAACAACATGTTTGCCTTCATGATATGAAATTAAATATAACCTGTTGAAATGCAATATAGGAAAAAGTTCCATTAGGAAACTAGGAAGGATGATACAGAAAGAAGTGCTATCCACATACAGAGTGATTTCTGATAGTTCATTATCTCCCTGTCTGTGGTCCCCCATTAGATTGCACATTCACAAAAACCCTGCCTAAATATTAAATTGACAGTATAATCCCAGAGTGTTTTATGTAACTACACATTAGAAACAGAGAACACTGTATTGACACCCAGATTTCAGGCAATGGCACTCCAAGTAACTTGTACTAATTCTTTTCATTGATATAAAACCTTTCTTCCAAAAAGCATAAAGTACTACCTTAAAATTGCCTTATAACAGCAATTTAACACCAATCAGGTACCTTGCATTGCTGAGTTGGGTGTTATAACAGCTCAGCAATGCAAGGCACCTGAGACCATGAAGTGTTGAGCTGAGATAATACCTTAGGTTTCCTGATTTCTAATCTAGTATTTCAAACATTTCATCATTACCTATCCTTTCAGTTTTCAGAAATGCCAAAAATTATCTCTTCTATATGAGACTTTAAAAGGTTATATTTCAGAGATTATTTTATAGTACAAACCATTAAGTAAAAATTGAAAAATCAATTGTATGAGAACTCAAGTGACTTTTTTTTCAATTAATGGCTTGTTTGGTATTCTATTCCAAAGAAGAGTAACTTGAATGTTAAAGAAAAATGAACAAAGTAGACATTTCCCAGTAATTACACAAAATTTCAAAAGTTAAACACACTCTTTATTAATTTCAAGTGCTTCCTATCCATGAACTCGGTATGTGCTTCCACTTATTTCTATCTTCTATTTCTTTCTTCAGTGCCTTATAGTTTTTTGAGTATGGATCTTTTACATCCTTGGTTAGGTTTATTCTTAGGTATTTTATTCTCTATAGCAATTGTGAATGGTATCGTTTTCTTAATTTCCCTTCCTGTTAGTTCATTATTGGCATATAAAAATGCAATCGATATCTGGATATTAATTTTGTGTCCTTTTACTTTGCTGAATTCATTTATCAGTTCTAGTAATTTCTTGGTGGTATCTTTTGGGTTCCCTATGTACATGACATCTGCAAATAAAGAGAGTTTCATGACTTCCTTTCTAATTTGGATGTCTTTTATTTCTTTTTCTTGTCTGATTATTATAGGTAGTACTTCCAATACTATGTTGAAAAACAGAGGTGAAAGAGGACATCCCTGTCTTATTATTGATCTTAGGGTTAATGCTTATAGGTTTTGTCCATTGAGTATGATGCTGGCAGTGGGTTTGCCATGTATAGCCTATATTATGTTGATGTATGTTCCCTCTAATCCCACTTCGCTGAAAGTTTTTTTATCATAAATAGGTGCTGGATTTTACCAAAATGCTTTTTCCACATCTATAGATATGATCATATGGTTTTTATCCTTCATTTCGTTTGTGTGATGAATTACCATTTATTGACTTGTTAATGTTATGCCAACCTTGCATTCCCAGAATACATCTCACTTGATCATAGTGTATGATTTTTTGATGCATTCCTGTATTTGGTTTGCTAACATTGTGTTAAATATTTTAGCATCTGTGTTCATCAGGGATTTTGACCTATAATTTTGTTTCTTTGTAGTATCTAACTCGTTTTCAAATTAGGATAATTCCAAAACCAGTCAAATGGCATCATTAAGTGAGTTTGGGAGCCTTCCTTTCTTATGAATTTTTTGAAACAGAGAAGGAGAGGTGTTAGGTATTCTTGGAATGTTTGGCAAAAATCACCTGTGTTTGCTGGGAGGTTTTTTTTTTTATTACTGCTTCATTTTCATTGGAGTAATCTGCCTATTCAGATTCTCTGATTCTTCCTTGAGCTTTAGGAAATTGTGTGTTTCTAGGAATTTATCCATTTTTTCCAGGTTGTCATATAGATGTTCATGATATTTTCTTACAATCCTTTGAACTTCTTCAGTGTCGGTTGTTATTTCCCCTCTTTCATTTCTGATTTTATTTATTTGGGTCCTCCTTCTTTTTTTCTTGATGAGTCTGGTTAAACATTTGTCAACTCTGTTTATCTTTTCAAAGAACCAGTTCTTGGATTCATTAATCTTTTGTATAATTTTTTAGACTCTAGTTCATTTCTTTCTGCTCTGATCTTTATTATTTCCTTCCTTCTGTTCACTTTGGGCTTTGTTTATTGTTCTTTTTTAAGTTCATTCAAGTGTAAAGATAGATTGTTTATTTGAGTTTTTTATTTTCTTTCTTTTTTTTTAAGATAAGCCTGAAATGCTATGAATTTCCCTCTTAGGATTGCTTTCCCAGTGTCCCACAGATTTGGGATTATTGTGTCCTTACTTTCACTTGTTTCAAGGTATCTTTTGATTTCTTCCTTGATCTTTTTGTTGGCCCATTCATTGTTTAATAACATGCTATTTAGCCTCCATGACTTTGTGTGTTTATCAGTGTTCTTTTTATGATTGATTTCCAGTTTCATAGCACTGTGATCAGAGAAGAAACTTGATATGATTTCAATCTTTTTAAAGATACTCAATGTCACTAATAATTAGAGAAATATTAGAGAAATAATTAAAACCACAATGAGATATTGATGTGGACACCGACCTACAGTGTCCGAGTCATTATGGATGAAATGAGACATTCACAGGGACTACCGAGTTCTGTGGAGGAAAAGGGACAGCATAGCTTTTCTCTCAAGGGGAGCAAAAGCCTCCGCCCTTGCCATGACTGGCCTTTATTGGGTTTCTCTGCAATTACATGATGGTCCTCATTTACTATGCACAGCTTGCTGTAGGTGGTTACATTTTTCAGAAAACAAAGGACCCAATGCCACCAATCACATCACAGAAGAGAGATATTTGCAAATGAAAAGGGAAAAGTGGTTGGACCAGTTACACTGGTCCTTGCAAGATTTAGCATGGATTTTAGGGAATTACTTTCAGTAAATGTTTGCCACTAGGGGCTGGGCCCACTCCACACAGAACGGTCCGGTCTCCTACATCTCCCCCCTTGTTTTAGTTAGGGCTGCTATAGATCCGACAAAGCTTTCTGCTTGCTGGTCTCTCACACAACCCTGGGAAAATAATTCACAAATGCGTCAAAGTACACAGAACATTATTACAATCCATAAGCAACCAGTGGTTCCAAAGATCCACATTCTTAGATTAAGCCTATCAATCACTGTCAGACAGTAATGATCAAATACATAACATTCAAAGAACTCTGAGGGCCTATTTTGAGTCTGGGTCAAATAGCTAAAGTGCCACCAAACTTTGGGGAAACAAACTTATTTCAGGCTTGGACCCTTCTCATTTAAATTGAGGGTACTAGCAAAGTAGGTTTCATAGGATTTCATAGGATTTCAAAGTAGGTTTCAGGTCTCTTAGGCCTGATTGCCCTGGGGAACCTACCCTTTCCATCACAGGGCCGCACCCACCTCTGGCATTGTTTCAGACTTAGGTTGAGCAGAAAGTAAGGCAGCCAAGAGATTAGGAGACCTCTTGCAGACAGAAAGAGGACTCTGGCTATGTCAGAGTTGAAGGGCAAGGGTCCATTACCCTCTTCTTCTACAGCCCCCCAAGTCCTTCCCTGAAGGCCTCCACATGATCGTGCCTGTCTTAGGTTGCCCCTCCCCCAAGGGATCTTACCCATCATTGGCTAACTAACCAAGCATTGGGGGCCAGGCAGGGTGAAGTAAAGCGGGCAGAGGCGGTGCTCCTTCCAGGGAGATAAGCTTTGTCTCCTCCATGGCTCAGGTCCTCATGGCAGAACAGACCCAGATAAAGCAGGTCCCTTGGGCTCTTACTCAGCCTTAGCCAGGGGGGGGTTATAGCTTCTGAAACCAGGCAGGATGGTTCTCAACATCTAATCTCCCACATTTTTCTATTGTAAATGCAATTGTAGCTATTAAGCCTATGAAACCTACTATTTGCTGTTCCCAAATACGATCTCAAGAAAACAACCTCCATATATACATTATAAAACACACATAAGGATTAAGACAAAGGGGCATTCAAGGGCTGATAGGACCCAAACTTGTAAATTCGGTCCATTGAAACAGTTTTTAGGATTCAACCATTGAACATCATGGGGCACTGAGGGGGTATTGCCCTCTGCAGGAGGCACTTGAACCTCAGCCTCTGTCATTGGGGCAGGCCCCATCCTCCTCCATTGGCAGACCCAGGCCCGTGAGTGATGGTGTGAGTGTCCGTTTTTCTTCTGGTTGTGCATGATCAGCTGGGCCATCTGGTCTGTCAGTTGATTGGTTCTCGGCTTCAGGTAGCAGAGCTTGGTGTATGTCTGTCCCGCTCATGATAAGGCTTTAATCTTTTGGCTGGCAGCCAGACAGGACCTGTAGGGATGGAAACACAAGCACACCCTCTTCCCCAAGTTATGAGGTCTTCAGGGCCCTGCCAAGAGCCATCGCCCAGAGAATCTCTACATCAAACCTGAGGATAAGATGACTTCGGCTCTTTCTTCTGAAAGTGTTTCTTAATTGGAGTACAGAGTGATTCATCACAATTTAGAAAATTATAGGTAAACATAGCTAATGAAATCAAATTGGGGGGGAAGAACTCATGACTCCCCCCTTTTTTGTTTTCTAAGAAGTTTCTAAAAGTACGATGAGCCCGTTCTACAACAATTGCCTAAGCAGTTGGATTTTAAGGTATTCCTGCTTTATATTAGACATTCCAATGCTGAAGAAAAACCTGAGTAGAATAGGCAAGATATACAGGGTCATTATCAGTTTTAATTTACTGACGCCGTCCTAAATGACTAAAGGCCTCAAGCCAGTGGGCTTGTGTATTTTTAGCAGATTCTCCTGTTGAAGCAGATGCATGTAGGGCACCAGGGTATCAATAGAAATATGAACATATTTGAATTTTCCAAAGGGAGCATAATGAGTGGCATCTGTTTGCCAAATTATTTGAGAATTTAGTCCTTGAGGATTAACTCCTGTAAATTTGGGTGCCTTGCTAAAGGCTTGGAAAGACAGGCCCCCTGCTGTTTCTGCAAGCTGCAATGAGCTTAAGCAGCAAGTTAATTGCCTGTTGTTCTCAGGACCTGGTAGCTCCTATGTTCAGAGTTTTCAAGGAAAGTGGGAAAGATGGTGGGGGGGAGGTGCTCTGATAAAATATGTTTTAGACAAATATGGTTGCGCACCAAGGGCCCTTTGTGACTCAATTTGATTGACTAACCATTCCCTTCGGGAGAATAGTCAGTTTTCCCCAAGGAAACCATCAGTGTTTCCAGGTACTGAGTTAAAAAGTGGTACTTAGTCTTCCATGGAGAAGGGCTAGTTTTCCCCAGGAGACAGTATACCTATATTTCAGTTTTACAGTAAAGGTCACGGCTCTGGCATAAACAAGGGGGATTCTTAATATTGCTTTAACACATCACACCGCCCATCCCACTTACAGCATGCTTTAGATTAACACATTTATGAACACATTCACAACCTTCAGAAACAGTTTTTTTTTCTATTGGCAAATACATTTACCTTTTTAAAATTGGAGTTTTGACCTGCTCCTTTTCCGACCTGGGCCAGTTCACCCCTCCTTAGGCAACCTGGTGGCCACCCACTCCCAGGAAGTCCCCATATTGATGCCGAAATTATTGTAGACACCTGATTGGCATAGTGTACTATAGCCCAGAACTCCTGGGCTCAAGTGATCCTCCTGCCTCAGCCTCCCGAGTAGCTGGGACTACAGGTGCCTGCCCGGCCCCCAACTGCGCCAGTGTGTCCAGGACCGCACCCAGTGCTGGGCACAGGGAATGGTCTCTCCTGTCACGCACACACGGGAGAAAGGGAGCCAAGGGAAACCAGTCTCCCCTCTGGGCTGCTGCCCACCCCTGGCAGAGAGACCCAGCCCCTACTGGACTCGCCTCCAGCGTGCACGCACAGGCGGCTGCAGCTGTGTTGTGAGTTCTCACACACACCCACATGGCTGCAGAGCCCACCAGACGGGCCAGGAGACTCAGGGCCCCTGGCGGGAACCACGAGAAGGGCCTAGCTAGTGTACATCTGTCCCTTCTCTTCCATATTTCCAAAACTAAAGATCCATAATCTAGGAGGTATTCAGCAGCCCCAAAGTACTGCTGAACCTAAAACATTGCTCCTATTCTTTAGAGAGCCCGTTCCCCATGGTTGAGGATTCGCAGAAACTTTCAAACAATTTTTTTAACAAATAAAAGAACCTTCTTCTAAAATTCCTCCTGCCATAAGCACGGCGATTACAAAACCAGTCTCAATTTTGCCTTTTCTCCACGTGCTCCTTTAAATCCTTAAGCAGGCGGATGGAGGGAAAGGCAAAACTAAAAGGATGGCAAGAGACGGCTTAAAAGAAAGAATTTGCTGAGGTGCCTATAAACTGTCCTGTAACTAGTTGAAGTTTATAAAGCTGATTAAAGGGAAAATATTTGCTCTTTCTCCCAAGCCTAGACCTCGTTGGGGGTTGTGCCGCGGGGATCGGCTTGTGGGTGTTTTTACAGTGTTGCGGCGAGCGCCTTAGTGGCTCTTAACTGCTCAACCCGCACCCATGAGTTTGCGGCAAAAGCTTGGGAGAGGGAGCAAGGCTCCTGCTTACTAAAGAAGGTACAGTTGTAAAGTGGTCTCAAGAGAGGGCAACCTAGGAAGAAAACCCTTTTCCTCTGTAATCCAACACACTCTACAACATTCCCAAACAGCACTCAGGGTCGTCGTCCCTCACCTGGGCTGATGCGCGCCTATTCCAACCAAGTTGGTGTGTTGTCCACAGTGACGATGGCTCGTGGCCTCTGGGTCCCTGTTCGAGTGTGCCAGCTGATACGGGCACTGGCCTGCAGTGCCCACGTCATTATGGATGAAATGAGACATTGACACGGACTACCGAGTGCTGTGGAAGAAAAGGGACAGCATGGCTTTTGCTCCCCTTGAGAGAAAAGGCTGTGCTGTCCCTTTTCCTTGACTAGACTCAGTAGTCTCTGTGAATGTCTCATTTCATCCACAATGACGTGGACACTGTGGGCCAGCGTCCACATCAAGATATGTGAGATGACATCTCATACCGGTCAGAATGGCTATCATCAATAATCAATAAACAACAAGTTCTGGCAAGGATATGGAGAAAGGGGAACCCTTTTGCACTGTGGGTGGGAAGGCAAATTAGTACAACCACTGTGGAAAGCAGTGTGGAGATACCTCAAAAAATTAAAACTGGATCTGCTTTTTGGCCTAGCTATCCCATTTCTGGGAATATATCTGAAGGGACTCAGAACACTAATTTGAAAGAACATAAGCACCCCTATGTTCATTGCAACATTATTTACAATCACCAAGAATTGGAAGCAGCTCAAGTGTCCATCAGTAGATGAATGGAAAAAACAACTACGGGACAGTTACACAAGGGAATTCTACTCAGTGACAAAAAATGAAGAAAATTCTACTCTTTGCAATAGTGTAGATGGATCTGTTGAACATTGTGCTAAGTGAAATAATCTAGTCAGAGAAAGAAAAATACCATATGATTTCACTCATATGTGGAATCTAATGATCAAACCGAACTAACAAGGAAAATAGGGACAGACTCACAGATGGAGAGCAGGAGGACAGCTGAGGGGGGAGGTTAGAGGGTGGGTGGATCAAGCAAAAAGGAAAAAGGACTCATGGATATGAACAACAGTATGGTCATTGCTGGGGGGAGGGGGGCATAAGGGGACTAAACAGTAATGAAAAAATAATACAATTAAGATTCGATAAAAAGAACAAAATGCCTGACTAATCTAACTGAAGAAATTTCTTAGCAGACATTTAAATAGCTAATGATTAGTTATATTCGGAAATATTTAGGATCACTCGATACAAAAATCAAATGCAAGAATAGTTCTTCATTATGGAAGGTAATTATGTCTTCCTTTCTTATGATATTATTTCTAGTCTCCGACTTAAGGACATACGGTGCCTAAATTACAAAATCTGCCACCAAATATAATGAATGAATCCAGAAATGAACATTAAAAGGCCAGACTTTATACAGGTTCAAGGCTAAGGGAGTCTTGGCAGTTCAAAATCGACATCTACAAGTCGAGGCCTCAGCCATTAACTTGCCTTCCTACTTTGTTGAGTTTACTATGATGAGCTAAGGCCTAACCTAATGTGTTTCCCTTAGTTCTTTTTAGAACACATTTTCCCTTCCCTTCCTCTTAATCACTAGGCATTTTGAAGATATTTATATCAATGGGGAGGGAAAATCCTTTCCTAAAGCCAGCAGCTGACTGTCAGCATCTCATTGAAATTTCACAAAGAGGAACACTGAGCATGTTCTTTTCCTTTGGTTTTGATAAGATGCAGGATACTTTTACCAACACCTGCTGTTACAATGCTGTTTGCCCTTTGAATTAAAAGATAGCAAAGGAGGAAAACATATACATTGCATGTAGGTTTAAATGACCTCATACTAGTGAAATCATGTGACATCTTTGCCTTTTCTACATCCCATATACTCTCTCATTTATTCAGAGCAACAGTGTGTTTGTTAATAACCTCACTGTTTTCTGCTGTTAAGGGAACTGAAGTGCCATTAACACATATTAAAGTACCATTGATTCCATTAGTGCCGACAAGCACTAAATCCCAATTTCTTTTTAAGTAAGCATTAAAACAAATGCAGATGTCCTTTATTAACAAGCAACATGCTGAGCTATCCTTATTGCAATAGTTTAATATATGAGAGATGTCTTAAAGACCAAGCTAGAATCTTAAGGAGCTGAAATACTAGAACTTCCAGTATTGTGCGAAAAAACAAATCTGGAATATTTGTTACAATGAAGGATGACAAGTGAAGGAATACGTATAAATTTTCTACATTCACAGAAACCTATCCAAAGTGCCATTTTTATCTCAGATTAGAATCATAATCACTTTTCACCCCCATATGTTCCTGTATTTATGTATTAGGATACATGTAAAACCACAGTGGTGAAGAGATGCAAGCTGTAGAGTTACAATAAACCAATTTACCAATGGGAGGCCTAAGCCCAGGAAATGAGTGCAGCTTAATGGACCCCTACTCTGTGGCTTCTGCATGTGGCGTCCATGCTTGGATATTAGTGCAGAGTAGTGAAGCATTTTCACTTGTGAAACAGTCTCACAGGGAGGACAACGACATACCTGGGCATTGGGTTTTCTTAAAAGATATGACCCTGCTAGGAAGCTCTTTCACAGGAGAACCTGGAAGACTTCAGCTAACTCTCAGAGCCAAATGTGTGGCAAAAAAAAATTTTTTTGTATTAGTCTCATCCCTAAGCACTATTTCCTTTGAAAACATTCTGAGTATATTCTCTTTAGGAAAAAAAAAAGTGGCTTGTTACATTTGGCTTTTCCATGCAGCTACTTTCTGAAGGGTTTTGTTGTCCTTGGACAGCAGGGAGGGTGGAGACAGAGGGGCGCTAACAGAGTTTTAAAAGGACATCTTTTTAATCTCTCGCTGTTTTAGCAGCTTTGGTTACTTGTTTACCTCTTGAAACTCTAACTTCTTCTATTTTGATATAAAAGTATTAATTTCAATGCTTTGCAATATAAGACCATGAAAGCAAAACCGAAACTATGTTCTCTTAGCTGACCGATAAGCAGCAGACAAAATGATCTCCTCTACATACTTCTTGATGTTTTACTAGTCTGTAAATAATACTCATTTTTGCTTTAAAAAAAAAACAAAAAGTATAAATTCATACCGAAATTCAAGTGGAGCAACCAAAAAGAAATTGAACAAATATCCATGATTTGTTTTTTTGCAGTTACGTCTGGGTCCTGGATATTTCTGTCTGTCTGTGCACATTATACTTCCCTAGAGTGGCGTGTGCTATTCCCTTCACTTTGCAGGTATGGGGGACGTCCTAATTGAGTCACGAGGGTCTCCTCTGCCCTGTGCTTTCTCCTGTTCATTGCTGCTGCAAAGCTTGTTGGATGTGCATAAAGTAAGTGGTTGTTTTGGTTTGGATTTTAAGATTAAAGTAATTATAAGAATCCAAGACATTCCACAGATACAATTTTACAAATATGCCCATATTTGTTTATAACTTGTTAGATGACTTTGTTTATTTAGCTGTAAATAAATAAATCTAATAGTAAAAATTCTAAAAAGAAGCAAGCAAGAAGATACATATCAGAAGCATGAAATTAGGCTTCTTACTTTGCTCATAAATTTGCTTTTATCTTGAATTGCACTTGAAAGTGTCTTAACATGGCCAAAGTCCTTGTGATCATTCTAACTGGTATGCTTTACTACGCAGCTACTACTACTCAGATCTTGATTACACGGGTCTTCTTTCAAGTTGTCCTCCAAGTAAAACACCTGGAAGTGGAATGTCTTGTAAAACAGGTGAGCACCTTTGAAATAATTCATAATGTAAGAAAGGCCTGAACATCCAAACATTTTAAATTTATACTTTTTTCTAGTTAATTATCATTAAATAACAAGTTCAGAAGGATAACTACAATAAACTATGCCAAAATTTGCCCTATACTTACTTAAGGCCAAATAATATTCTACAATGAGGAAAGAGAAAAAGAAAATACATCACACTAGTCAGAGGCCAGAGTGGCAAAAATTTTGTACAGAAAAGTCTTTCATTTCTTTGCACAGGACAAAGAGTAATAGACAAGATTGCCTAGATGTGACGCAGAGAAGTTGGTCTCCAGTGACCTTGGAGGACCATTTTAACCTTGTAAGACTACAGAGATAATCCTTATGTATTAGAGAAGATGGTTGTGATGTAATTTGTTCTTATTAATTTCCCATGTTTGAGGAGATTGTTGACATTTATGATCAATTTTTACCCACCAGTATTTATCACCTTTGTTTCCAAGAAATAGATCTGCGATGACAGCAACTTCTTATGACATGCCATGGATGGTTGTCTACTTTTCCAAATTGTCAATATGATTTGAAGGGACTCAAGGACTTGATGAGAGAAGCATTTGAACAGAGGAAAGGTTCTTACTTTGGCCCCAGAACATTAGGCTTAAAATATCTCATCCAATAGCTATCAGCATCACATTTAGCACATCTGAGCCTCTACAGAGTATCTCATATTCACCTGATAAAAATCTAATTGTAAGCTTTGTCACAATAAATTAGAACTAGGTCTTTCTTACTCTCAAAGGTCACTTGACTTCAGACAGCATTAACAGAAAATTCAGCTCTGAAAGATAATCCTAATGCAAATGGCATTGGGTACTGGTGCCCAAGAGGTGAAGAAGGAAGATGTGGAAGGCAAAAAAAGTTAAAGAAAACCAATCACAAAGTCAGTCTTCACTGACAATTTTCCAAGGGAGGGGCTTGCTTCCATCCCTCATCCTTTTACCTGAGGACTTAGTGCAATAGGTAGGAGAGATCAGATCATCTCCCTGGGAGATGAACCAAGGATGGATATTAAGCTTCAATTGCAATTTTAAAGAATCTAATGTTAGCATCAGTACTCTACGGTGACCAAAAAAATGAAATTATTCAAATGGCAAAAAGAAATACTGATCTTGTTTCATAAAGTGGGCAGTGTATCTATGTGGCCTGACTGCTATAATTAGTTTACATAAGCATGAATGCTAATTAACAATAAAAGACCTAATTTTAATTGCATACATATCTTTATGCTAATTAAGCTGCTCAATACATGTCTCAAGAATTTTTCAGCATGAAGAGAAATATCGTCAAATGTACAGGGATGAGGAAATAGGGCCCCTGTAAACTCAGAGTAATGGAAAGGCTTCTAGATCTGGCCTATTGCTAGCCTCCTAACAAGTCCTTTGCTATATTTTTACTGCCTCCTCTTCTCCCCACCCTATTTGTGCAGGATGCCTTGCACAAAGTGGACACTTACCTATGTTCATTTGAATGTCATGTTAAATAGAATGGAGTTAGAACTAAAAATCAGGAATCTGTGATACTTAACTTACCTTTTGCCAATAGCTCTTTGAGCTTTGGAAAACCAAAGTAAGATATGCTAAGTGATCTCGATCCCTGGTTGGTTCCCTTTGCTTTTATAAATAGCCCTTTTCCTAAAATTTTCAGTTGCCTCAGTTCAGTGGGTTGTGTTTGCCATCGGAACACTAACTGATTGACTCTCCATCCTCCCAAATCACACTAAAGTGTTCACTGTCCACCATTTAAAACATGCTCACTCTCTTTGAGACTGCACACATGTCCTGTTTATAAGAGAAATGGAGGCGGAATTATTGGAAAGCCAACCACACGCACATATGGTGGCTGGTGCTCATGTATTGTGCTAAATACTAGTGGTTGCTTGTCTCACCAGTGCCATTTTTCCCTCTTCAAAAAGGATCCTAATTTGGATCAAATATCCAGCCTTCCCACATATAACCCCACTGCTCTCTTCAGAGACTGATATCCTAAGGGTAATCACATTGTTTTTGCAAGTGATGGGCACAGGAACTCCGGCCGGAGCCATTCAGTGATAGGCATTAGCTGCTCTGCGGTACAAATATTCAATACAATATTATTGGTCATAAAAAAGAATACAATTTTACCATTTGTGACAACATGGATGGCCCTAGACAGTATAATGCCAGATAAAGTAAGTCAGTCAAAGGAAGACAAGTACCACATGATTTCACTTAAATGTGGACTCTCAAGAACAAAATAAATGAACAAACAAAACAGAAACAGACTCATAGACATGGTTGCCAGAAGGGAGGAGGGTTGGGGAACTGGGAGAAAAAGGTGAAGGGAGTAAGAAATACAAATCTGTAGTTACAAAATGGGTGTGGGGTATAGAGTACAGCATAGGGAATATAGTCAGTAATATTGTAATAACTATGTGTGGTGCAGCAGGGACACTTTGTAAAGTATATGATTGTCTAACCACTAGGCCGTACACCTGAAACTAGTACAGAATAATACTGAATGTAAGCTACAATTAAAAATTAAAATTTCAAAAAGAATATGGCTATTACATGATATAAAGAAGACTTTGGCTCACAAATGAATATGTATTACAATTTGATCAAATGAGACACGAAGAAAAGTTTGACGGGAGTTCTGGGAAAGACAGTTCCTCACTCCAAAAAGAGATCACAAAAATGGCCTCTTTTCCCTGAATTGTATTTGTGTATTATAAGGTCTAGAACTTGGGCAGCCATCTTAGTACTGGTATAAGGCAAAAGTCAGCATAGGCAGCAAGGTAAAGTTAGAGAATCACAAAGAAATATTGCCATTAATTCAGTCATGCCTGATCACTGCCACCCTTCTGGATTTTCTCAGTTAGGTCACCCACTGTATTTCTCCATTTTGAAGAGAGTTTGAGTTGGAATTTCTGACACTTGTGGCGAAAATCTTCCCAGCTGGGACATTCATTCAGTTCAGGCAAAAGTTCCTCATTTTGTGCTCCAGTTTACAAGGCACAGGGACTTCTGCGATGACCCAGGGGCCAAAACTTACAGGCACAGGCGTGTAGTTTATTTCCACACTCCTCTACGAGCCCGATGGAAATGCCTGATCCTGAAAGAAGAATTCTTAGCTGAGAGCGGTGC